>JAJIBD010018768.1:0-17794 GCA_021461705.1 Cryptotis parvus | reverse complement strand
GAACCAATATCATATAATAATTAACAAACACTAGACTATGCAAGAGGACTATCCATTGAAATGAATAAACTTCATATTTTTAAGAACATGCCACTGGTCTAATATATTTTATAGGTACCCATCTTACTTTTCAGACTAGTAAGATAACAATCAAATGTGATGAAAGAGGAGATGGGCCTATACAGTAGTTTTCCATTATCTCGTCATGTTGGATGTTGTGAATAATTATGGGTGCTCATGGGTCCTGATTCCAAAGCTAATGCACTAAGTTTTCTGGGGGGGGTGGTGTCCCCGTTGTCTGCAATTAAAGTGCACACTCATTCTATTGTAAAATAGGGTTGGAACATTACTGGGGTAGAATAATCCTTTCATTGTGGCTTTCTCACCCAAATGGGTATGGTATGGACAATCTATGGATATTGGCTCATGTGGGATGCTAATAGGGGTTATGCAGAGAATTTTACCATTATTCCAAAGAGCTGGGCCACTAGTCCCTGTCCAGTAAGATACCTGGATAGATTGGTTTGAGTTAAGAGTAAAAAAAGAAAGTAGTGGAGAAGAAATGAGGAAGGAAGGGAGGGAGAATAGGAGAGGCAATAGAATGAAGGAGAAAAGGAAGAAATGAAGAAACAGGGAATGAGAGATGGATGGAAGGGAAAAAGGATAGAAGGGAGGAGAAGGATTTGCGGAGAAAGGTAGGGAAGGGGAAAGGAAGGGGGTGAGAAGGAAGGAAATAAAGAAGGAAGGACGGGAGGGGATTGAGGGAGGAAGGAAAGATTACTATTGCCTACAACATTAACAAACATTAACATACTCCAGAACATTAATCAAATTAGAATTAGTAAAGATTCCTTTGTTTCTCTTCAGCCTTAGGTGTTTCTCAACCTTTCCCAGACTGACTGTGGACTCCCTCAGACTTTGTTTCCTTACTGTGACTCTCTGTCCTACTGATTGTCCCCTTAGTCTCATGTTCCCTCCACTCTGTTGATGCGCTTTTCACTGTGACCCCTCTGAACGACCCTGGAGGCCTCCAAAGGGACATAGAGCCCTGGTGGAGAAAGGCTGCCTTAGACTAACTTCTGTACTAGATCAGGGGACTCAGCCTGTGGCTTCAGTTGCATTTCAGTAATTTTTATATTTCTCTGCTTTCCTTCTGGGGAGAGGTATAGGGGCCATTTGGCCTACCTTTCTGTGTTCTTCATTGCTTTGAGTCTCATGTCATTTTCTCTTCCCAACAGTTTAAATAAGAATGTGCCTATTTTCGTGTGTACTCTGGCTTATCCCACCGTGCCATGCCCACTACATGTTTTTGAACCTTGTTACCGCCTGATGATTCGGAGATGCATTGAGACAGGCACAAGGCAGTTCGGCATGTGCCTTGGCGTGCTTTGAAGGGGTAAATGAAAATCTATGAAAGTTAATGGAGGTGGGGTTAAAGGAGGTTTTGTTTGTAGTGGTTCCCAAGAGTCGTGGGTGAGCAGGACATGAAAGCGGAGCCAACTTTTCCATCATGAGCCTTTATATAGATCAGTAGTAGTGTTCCTCTGATTCCAACTTTACCATGGGCATACCTGCCTACTTATCTATTTAGTTAACTATTTATTTACTTTGGGGTCACTCCTGGTCATACTCAGCCAAGGGAGTGAGCAATGTAGTGCTGCTGGTCCAGCGGTTCTAGGGCCCACAAGGGCAACCCTGGATGTTATTAGGAAGGAAGGATAAATGTCTCTGACCCACATTAGCAATGGTCAATAGGTTATAAAGTCAACGTTATTTATAAATGTTAATATGGTTAAGTGGTGTCAGAAACCAATCTGTGTACTTGCACATGTGAGGTATGCAAGATGCTTCATATTTAAAGGAATTCTAGGTTTAATTATTGACTTACTGGATAGTTTTGAACTTATTTTTATAATTGTATAGACCCCAGATTCTGGTTCTAGCCTTGCAGAAAGTTCCTTAATCTTCCTCTGACTTGGTTTCTTTACCAGGAAAGTGGTATAACTGTGCCTCCCTTGGTTGATTTGTTGGGAGGATAGGCAAGTAAACATAAGGCACAAAGTATGGCATCTAGCACATCATATGTGCTTGGAAAATGACATCAGTCATACTAATACTTGAAGTTATTTTCCCCACACAGCCACTGCCTGTTGTATATTTGCAACTGTCCACTCTGGGATAAGCAGATGGTCCTTGAGGCATAGCACAGGGTTCTAGAAAGAACTTGGGAGCCAGAACCCAAGAACAATTCATTGAAATGTCCTTCTTGACTCTATTCCAAAAATCCCAGAAATTTTGCTGAATATGGCTGCATGTTGGAGATCAAACACGTCCAATTCTTTGCCGATGGCCGCTCAGTGATTGAGAGTGTAGGGGCGGCGCTTCAAAGTCCTCCAACAGGAGCCTGCGAGATGGCTACAACATAGCTGACATCGAATACATTGAAGATCATAAGGTGAGGGTGGCAATCAATGCCAAAAAAATCACAAACCAGCTTACCTGCAGCTTGCCTTATAAAATGGTTGCCAAAGGATATTTTGACACTTGTTGGGGGCCTTGGTATTTCTCATCAAATTGCTGCAGCAACCTTAAAGGCTGTTGGTTTGCTGGCATTGTAAAGTGTAGAAACTTGTTGGATTATAGGGTAGCTGAGGGTGACCATTGTACTTGCTTGTCCACTCAACTGCTGTGTTGTGTTCATGCATAATAAACGCCATAAACCATGCTGAGGCTTATTTAACCTCACAGTTAGCTCTATGTTAGGAAAGACCAAAACCATACTGGAGTTTGATCCAAAAAATAGATGTTTTATTTATCATTTTATTTTGTGATCACTGGGGATTCACACACCTTTATAATTTATAATGTGCAACCTGACTAAAAGTGCTTCCCAACAATCCATTATCCAATAAGCAGAGAGCTGATATGGCTTGCTGCTTTGGTTTTGTAGAGTAATGGGTTTAAGAAAAATATATAAACCCATATTTATATTTATAATTACTACAAGGAACAAGATTAATAAACATTTGCACCACAAATACATATATTTGACTTGGAAGATAGACTCAAACATGGAGACAATCATGTCTTTCTTTCCTGTAAGTAATGTAAAACTGATGTGAATAGTAGAAATGAGAGATGCATAAGCCAGCCTAACCTCACTTAATAGCATATCTCCACTACAGTCAATTTGAGTCTTTGATTTTCCACATATCTTTCCTCCCATCTCAGCTGCATTTACACACAGTTCTGTCATTTGACTGAAGAGTTGCTGCTTGTAGGCCATACAAAAGAAAATGAGATGGGTGACTTTTTCTAGAGAGATGGGATAGGATCACTTGAAGAGTCAAGTGTCAAAAGCAACTCTGAATGAAGGAGAAAGTACTGAATGCTTCACTTCCACATTGATACTTTCAGATTAAAGAAGAGGATTATGCTGAGCTCATGGGTTTACACAACTGTGTCTATGAACAAGCATCATCATGGTTTCATTCACTCAGAATATCTTTGAAGATTCGGATACTCAATCACTTTGGTCCAATGCCAGAGAAAGATGCTGATATCAAGGTATATAAATTTGTCTCTTTGAAATCAGCCTAGGGATTGTGATGAAATTGTTGCATAGTTTCCACCTAGAGAAACAATGGTAGAGAAGAAGTCAAATCAATTTGGTGGTGTTTGGCAGGGTATCATGGATCTTAAGAAGTCTGAAAGGGAATAAGTCAAGCAGTAGGAACTTAGATCCAAGACCTTGTTTTCAAGGTAAAAGAATGGGGACAGAGACACCACCAATATAAGAATGTTCTGAATACTGAAAATCAATGAAATTAAACATAAAGATACTTTTAATTAAAAATGATATTCCATGGTAGTCCAGATCCATACCACAGTAATGTGCATGGATGAAAATTCATGTAAATCTCAGGCTTAATAAAAGGGTGTTCTGAGAGCAAATCGGTTGCCACATCTAGATGGCTTATTTGCCCCGCCCCAATAGCTGTAGGAGCTAGGCGATAAGGCATTCTACCTCACAGGATTTCCAACTGTAATATTTTTGGAGCTGTGGAGTTCTTTCTATACCTTGTAAGTTGAGATCCTCATCATTGTATTTTCAGGGGTAAGAAGGTCCTGAGGAAACAGACTCCACCTTTAACTGTTTCTTGGGCTGGGTTATAATGAAGTCATCACCTTGGCTTTTATTGGATCTCTTAGTTTGCTCAGAGGCTGTGATAGGATCATGGGAGTGATGAGATAATTAATTTTCCCCCACAATTACTTGCCCAGTGTTAATCAGGGAATTGCCTCTCTAAAAGAGGCCAGCTACAATGCACTCACTTCACTCCACTGTCTTTTCCTGCCTTCTTTTGCTACATAGTCACCTCTAAGACACTCTTGATTCTTTGCTAACATTCTACAATTTTGTGACAATAGAAATATATTAATGTTCATATTACTTTCCCTGTCCAAAGACTAACTCTGCTTCCCTCCCTAGCTATGTGACCCTGGGAAAGCCGTTTCCCTATTTTCAGCATTACTCACATTCTAAAATGAAAGAGGTAGATGAGGAGGTCTCTCAAGTGCCCTCTTCCTCTTTCATTCTGAAATTAAAATGGAATCTGCTCCCTAATGGCTGTAATCTTGCTTTCACTAGACCACAGTTTTTGGAGTACCTCTCCACCTTCCCTCGACTCTGGCCAGGAAAAAGGCTCATGAATGTTGGAGAGAAAGGACTAGTTAGTGTTTCCCAGTTACTCAGCTCCTGGCTCTGGGTCACTGTGACTCAGAACTCCAGCAGAGCTATGCACAAACTCATGCTTAATGATAACAGTGCCTTCCACAAGAGAAAATGCTGATGACACCGAGTGATTCATATTAATGCAGTGACACAGAATAGTGGAATATTGGTATTTTCCCCATTTTTACTGATATAAAACTATAACTTAGAAGCAGAAGGAAAAATCTCTAAATAAAATTCCATCAAATATTATCTAGTGAAGGTAAATAGGACTCAGGAGGGCATGTCAAGGGTAGTAATCTAACCCAAGTGTGTGGGGAGCAGAGGTTAGCTAAGATAGAGAAGGGATTGGTCTGCCAACAATAGCCGGAAATGGTAATGCTGTGTTAAAAGTGAGTATTGAGGGGCCGGAGCAATAGCCCAGCGGGTAGGGCGTTTGCCTTGCACGTGGCCGGCCCGTGCAGGCCCGGTTCGATCCCCGGCATCCCATATGGTCCCCGAGCACCGCCAGGAGTAATTCCTGAGTGCAGAGCCAGGAGTAGCCCCTGAGCGTCGCCGGGTGTGACCCAAAAAGCAAAAAAAAAAGTGAGTATTGAAAGTAAATAAAGGGACATACATGTATGAAAACCACTCAGCGTATGTATTGCAAACCACAACATGCAGAAGAAGAGAGAAAGAGAGAACGAGAGACAGAGGGAGGGAAGAAAAGTATGTGCCATTGAGGCAGGAGTGGGGTGGGTAGGGAGGGGAAACTGGGGATATTGGTGGTGGGAAATGTGCACTGGTGGAGGGATGGGGGCTGCAACATTGTATAACTGAAACCCAATCACGAACGGCTTTGTAAATGTCTATCTCACGGTGATATAATAAAAAATGTTTTATCTAGTCAATGCTTCAGTCCCAATGACCCATTGATAAGAATTCTCTTAACCTAGTGTAGAGGTGGAAAAGATGGAACCCCACCCCTCCACCACCTTATCCCTTTTCAGTGTTAGCTTGAGCTTTAAAATCTATTAGTAAACCTGGAAAAGAAGAATCTGAATAATTTAGGTTTAGAGTTGAAATCAGGAGGCACAGAAAGTGACCGAGTGCAATGAAGGACAAAGAAATTTAAAGGAAACTAGAGACAATGAGAAGTAAAGGGGTGATAAACTCATGCTGGGGTTAATTGGGTATACCAGTTTGGGAGGCCTCTTATCCTACATGGTGGTGGTTTGATTAGAACATGGTGCTTTGCACTTTGAAAATAAACCATCTTCAAAAATCGTGGAGAGAAATCTTGTTTTGAGCCTTGGTAAAAAGCAACACCAATGTTTAAAATGTGTATCCGAGCGGCTGCCTAACATGTTAACAAAACTACACCGTTGAGCGTCAGGTCTATACCAGGACCTTTCCCATAAGAATGTTGCAATGATCAAAGTTGTTACAGACAGCTATGAGAGCTGGTGTGGAAATAGGAAATTGGTGGGCGGGCCTGTAGCATTGGTGTCCTTAAGGGTGCACTAGTGGTGAGACTGGTGTTGAACAATGAATATTTGTGACAACTGTACTGTGAAGAAATCTGTAAATCATGGTGCTTAAATAAAAAACTAAAAATATATATGTACATATTATGATACCAATATCCAAGGTCAAGTGAAACATATATCAGGAGGTCTTGTCAAAGGTGGAAATTATCACAAACGTGTGGGAGTCAGAGGCTAGGTAAGACAGAAAATGGAACAGTATGCTAACAATTGTCCAGGGTACTAATGCCAACCTAGAACTGAGCATTAAATAGAGGCAAAAAGATACACATGACAACCCTTTAATGTATGTTCTGTAATCCATAGTCTGGAGGGAAAGGAAAAGAGAAAGAGAGAGAAAGGGAAAGAAATAAAGAACCTGCCATGGAGGAGGGCTGGGGGAGGGGGAGGGAACCGGGAACGTTGGTGGTGGGAGATGGGCACTGGTGGCGGGATGGGTGCTGGAACACTGTATGACCAAAACGCAAATATGAACTTTTTAATTGCATATCTTTGTAATTGTAGAAATAAAAAATTTTAAAAAAATAGGTTTCCTTATAAATAAAAAGTATAAAACTAAAACATGCAAAAAAACCTAAAAATATAATAAAAATAAAAGACTAAAAATAAACAAATAAAAATAAAGACTAAATATAAACAAATGTATTTGTTTATTTTTATTATATATAATGCATATAATATTATATATATATATTTGTTTATTGTGTGTCTGGGAAACTGCTGGCCAATCGAATTTTGGTAGAAAAAATTATGTGGAATAGGAAAACTATCAAGAAGGAAATAGTGGACTGAAAGAATATATATCTGATGTGAACAGGTTTTCTCACTAGACTGTTTTGCCAGGTAGGATTGTTGTACTTTGGGGTGAAGAATCTTACGTCCTGGTTCCAGGAAGAAATAAGCCATAGCCCTTTGGAGTGACAAGATATATGCATACAATATTGCCTTCATCCACACTGGGAAATAGAGGGAGATCAAAAACATGCAAATCCTCAAGACTCATGTGGAATTGTAGTGGTTAATACAGCTCATCAAATAACACTGGTTCGAAAGGACACTACATCTGCCATGATGTTGGCATGCTTGCCTCAATCATTCCCAGAAGTAACTGTAGCTTAAACAACTCTGCACTATGAGGTCATTCAGCTACCCAAGATCCTTCCTCCCAAGACTGTCCCATCATTAGAACTTTGTCCTCAGATGGTGGTTCAAAGCCATCATTATCTGAATCTGTTAGAGGACAGGGAAAGAGAATGGAAGACAGTGGAACCATGTTACTTTCACAGAGCATGTCCTGGACATGATTGCTTCCTTACCATGCTACTGGTCAGAACGTCTGACCCTATTTCACTGCAAGAGAGACTGAGAAATGCAGTTTTTTTTCTATGTGGTGATATACTCAGTTAAGATAAGGGGTAAATCAACTTGGGAGCAGTTAGCAGACTCCACTGGGGATGATTTCCACTTTGGAAAAGTACAGACAAGGAAGTGCTCCTAGGGAATAAAATAAACCTGTTGTCTCTTTCTGTTGCAGGCGAATCCTAATGGCCCAGCCTGGTGCTGGTGGATCTTAGCAGTTCTTCCACTGGAAAACAGAGCTCAGCTTCCATTCCTAGCTATGAGATCGTTAAAGGATAGATTGAATGGAATTCAACGGGTCCTGGCCTTCATAGGAAACCAGTGAGAAAGGTAGATGGCTGAAGAGGAATACTTACTCTCTTCACCGCCCTGGGGGGCATTTTCTTGTAAATATATCGAATGGCAATAACATCTTAACAGAAGGAAGTCTCAAACAGAGAGGCATTGCCTGCCATGATCTCAGAGTAGTGAACTTGAGTCAAAACATCTAAGGAGTTGGGACCTGTTTGAAACTTTCTGTCTTAAGATGCTTCTTGATGTGCTGCACAACTAGACACACAACAGAGGTGTTAAAAGAGCCCAGAAGAAAAAAAAATTCATTTGATTTTTGACATACAATTTTCTGAAAGTTTCAAATGGTTTTGGTTTAATTTCATTTCTTTCATAGATGAATGACTGTGTGGGTGAAGTGTGAGGTGAAGATGCTAATGGTGTTACTGCATTCAATTCACTGACTTAAAGTCTCATTCAATGGTTCAAGTTTTATACACCATTGTGTACAATAATGTTTATACTTTTTTCATGTTAATAACTTATTTTTTGCACTACTGTATCCTTTTCTAAGTGCATATTGATAACTATTTAAGTGTACAGTATAGAAAAGTATTGTTTTATTTATTGGTGTAGTTTTACCATGTACCTAGGGGAAGTAATATGCCAAATGAGAAATCTGTGCTTCAAATGCTTTTTGTTTTATATTTTCTTCTAGTTCTTGAAATAGTCTTGTATATATGTCCAGTCTTGTATATATATATTGTTTTATATATTATATATATCCATGTAGATGCTTAAAATCAAACTAAAGCTATCTCTTACAGATTCCATCTTGATAATGGAAAAATAGTTAAGGAATTTGGCATAACTTAAGACATAGACCAGGCATAAGTCAAATAGTCAATTTTCTATGTGTTAGCCACAGCAAGGCTCAAGGAATTACTTTTCTGGAATAGAGACATGAGTCAGAGGAGTGTCTTCTGTTATACTATACTATCAGCACTCCTTTAGACAGTCTATTACAATATATGATTTCTCTCAAGTTAGAAATGGGATTCTTTGGTAAGGTAATATTTAACCCTTCAGCAGGGATGACTTTCAGCTTGGTACATCACAGCTTTGCCAAACTAGTATCCATACCCACCTTTTCTCTGGGTTCAGAGCATCAACATTTGGTTAGCATATGTGAAAACAGTTGATAAACAGTCTTTTATATAAAGTGGAAAGAAGTTGACCCATGTAGAATTCTTTAAAAGATACCCCAAACTGTATATTATTATATATGTAAATATATAGTTTTTAAATTTTTGGTCTTTTTGAGGAACTAAACACTGCCTTTTCTCCTAATTTGGGGGTCAAAGATTTCAGTGCTAGAGAAGACTGGGTAAATATTTAGCTTGTCTTGTGCTACTTTGAGCCTTCAATACCAGGAGAAGCTTAGGAAATACTGTACATATGGGAGTGTTAGAGTGATAGAGTGACTAGCATGCCATTTGTACCTTTGTGCAAGTGATACTCTTTACAAGACAGCTGCACCACATTCCTCTCCAGAAGCCATCCATTCTGTTAAGGTGAGAGGTTAATGCCTCCAGTAATCAGTCTGGCATCTTGTTCCACTGTTTATGGCCAGAAATAGATGCGAATGAGATGATCTGGACACCATAGAAGAGAGTTGTGTAAGCAGAAACCAAATGATCTTTTCTATAATTTCTTCGGGGACATTGTGTTGTCTGTTACTGGATTTGATGTTCAGATCCAAACAGGATGGAAATATAGACATGCATGGTTCAGAGAGCAGGTAATCAAGGCTCTTTCCTTCTACCTGGTACCCAGTTATGTGATTCATGTCATAGTTCTGATATGAGTGTTTCCTAGTGTTCAGTATAAATGCAACAGAAAGGAAGGACATATGTTCCTCTTCTTGCTAGTTGTATTCATTTTGGTGAGTGAGTTCATTTCCTCTGAGTCCTATTTCTCCTAACAAATAGTAGTGATAATAGTTATAGCTAAGACCATTGATATAATATATGTAAATAATTTAGCACAGTGCCTAGCCACAGGAGGCAGGGAAAGTTATAGCTTTTATTAGATTACTTCGAATTCTGGAATATCACTTGGGGTTTACATTTGTCTAAAACACTGCCTTTACACACAATACCTGTTCTCAAGCCCTTTTATATATTTTCAGAGGCATCCATGCCATTAACTTGCAGACCATAACTTGAAGATATACAGGTAATTCCTTTGATGTTAGCTCTCTTTAGGCAGGCAAAACCACTCTGAAACAACTGATGTTCAAAGGAAAGGAAGAAGTATGTGCCAGCAAAATTTTCCTTTTTTAAATAGGGCTCAAATGCCATGTTTGGAAAACTAAACTTTTTGATATAATGGAAGCCTTAAGTTCTAGCTCTGGTAGAATATATTAAGTTCTAGTTCCATTAAAATAAATAAATTATCATTTCTTGATCAGATTTCATATTCTGAATTTTAAGGTTAGTTTGTAGTGTTCTTTTAAATGTATCTCTGACCCCCCCATCCCTGTCGATGTATTGAACACTTGACTCTTAGTGGCTTAGCTACACCTTTGGGGTTCTTTGATAGTAAGCTTTCATTGCTATAGTGGTGAGAGGCAGGGTGCATAGCTGACCTTTGCTTGCTCTGAGATATATTTGAAAGGGGCAATCAACTGTTCATGACCATTTCACTCATGTGAACTGATATTGCTACAAAGCTTGCACATGTGACTAAATAAAATAGACATTAAGTTAATTCTGTATGTGTGCAAGATTTCCCCCTTGGTGGACAGTTCCCTGTATTTGATTAGTTTTCTTGTCTTGTGATT
Source organism: Cryptotis parvus (assembly GCA_021461705.1). Lineage (NCBI taxonomy): Eukaryota > Metazoa > Chordata > Mammalia > Eulipotyphla > Soricidae > Cryptotis > Cryptotis parvus. The sequence continues at coordinate 7,059 of JAJIBD010018768.1, read as the reverse complement.
TACCTAGTGTTTTGGTAATATGATATTTTCTCTCTGAGTGTATATATAGTTGTAACTGTGTATATATAGATGTGTGTATTTAGGTATCAAGCAGACATTATGCCTTTCTGCTTGGTACTGTACTACTGCTGCTAGTGAATAACCAACAAAATGTAGAAACTAAACTTTGTGTAAACAACTATAATAAATAGTACTGGCCCTGCCTAGGGGCACAAAGAACTGGTGATTTCCAAACTCTGCCTTTACTGAAAACCCACTGCATCTAGCCCAGTGCTGATGAAGCACAGGATAGTTGAGTACCAGCTTAGCTTTTGCGGTCCTTCCAGCTCAGCCCAAGTGCTGCTTGGGCTCAGATTATCCCTTTGGGGGTTGGCAGCAGAGCTCCTGGGGTTTGTTCACAGAGCCTGGAGAACGTTTTACTGCCAACAGATTGCATACCGTGGATGAACTGGAATCCACCGGGACTGTGTTCTCCACACCAACCCCATTTCTAAGATGGGCGTTTTACTGAAGGAACTCAGTCATTGAGTTCTCAGCATTTACTAAGGAAGAATTACGAGTAGAAATTCCGAAGAAATATGCAGATGGAAAGCAGCCCATATAGGGCAATATGATAGATTGTAAACCCTTTCCTGGGTTTAAGGTTTTGATTTATGATCAAAGTCAATGCCGAAGAGCAGCTGGCTGCCCTTCATGGCCGTTGATGAAAGGATAAAGAGGAGAAGGGAGCCATGTGAGATGGAGGCCTTAGAGGATTTTCAGAATGAGAACACCCATGGCTCCCTATTTAACTATCTGGGTTATGCATACCCAGTGGTGAGAGGAAGATACTTTCACTAGAATGGATCTTCAAAGGTGGATAGTTAACCTTGGAAGAGAAGTGCCTGTAATTTCTGTATTTAGCCTCATATTCATAACTCTGTAGTTCTTTAAAAATTAAAAAAAAATCCATCTCATCAAATGTGATTAACAGAAGTTTACAAAACCACACTGTAGTTCAGGCATTGTTTAAAAGGTTGCTTAACATTAATCAATTGTCAGAGCAGTAGCAGTAAATGAGATTCAAATTCAAACAGGTCATTGTGGTATCATAGGCTTATCTTAGATAAACTAGTTTCATCATTTTATGCAGTACTTAGAAACGCCAGGATTAAAGTTTTAAGCAAGTCTTTTAAACAGTGGCAAATGTGTTTGTTACTCCATTTGCTTAATAAGTAGTCGTTTCAGTCTTGAACAGTAATTAATTGAAAGATGAATTAAGATTGTACTTTCCCAGTGTTTCCCCACCCCCCCCCCCCAGCCCCAGCCCCCAATCTCCACCATTGCTTTTCAACTACCTCTCTATATGCTTGATTTCTCTTTAGGGTTTCTTTCCTCGAGATCTTTAGATTTTTTTTTAGCTCAACTGTATTGTAATAACAATGTGATTGATATATAAAAATCTGCGTGAAAACTGGTTATTTAAAAATGTGTGCTGTGGTCTCTGTTTTATTTAACAAAACTCTTCTTGTACCTTAGAGCAAGAATTAACCAAATAAATTCACTATGGTTTTGTTGGAAACTGAATAGAATTGACAGCTGTTGTCACCTGCTATATTTGGGGGCACTGCTTTGTTCTTGTTCTGATTGGTTGTCACACATTTCAATAGAAAGTCTCTCAAAGATAGCCTTGCACTAAAACAGCAAGTGATTGTGTGAGAGAGAAATGTAGGGGATATGTGAATTGTTATACTAATGTGAAGTGTTCTGAAAACTTGGCCATAATTTGTTTTGAAAATGTACTAGAAAAAGCTTGTTAGTTCAAATATTGTGTTTAAGCATATTGCCAATAGTCTGACCCAAGATTTTTTTGCAAATCGTTCATTTATTGGTATCATTTACAGCTGAATACATTACCTACCCTGTTTTCTTTGGTATTATAAAGTGTTTGTAAAAGCAAATGACATGAATTGTTTTGCATTTCATTTCGATTTCTACACAATAGGCCAAAGCATGAACCTTTGAATAGTACAATTGGCAAACTGAGATAATCATGAAGCATGAACCTTTGGTTTGTACAATTGGCAAAACGTACTGAGACAATCTGTAGCAGGGACTGATCTGAGTCTATCAGAAAAACTCCAGCCATACATCCATATCTTCTCACTATAACAGTACTGATTTTTTGTGTACTACCATCGATAACTTTGCAGGAGTTTTATTTTACCACTTATGAAAGCAAGAGTGGCAAGCATTTTAAATGCAGCATCATAAAATTCCATCTAGGTCTGGCCTTGTGCTTTGCAACAGTATCTTGTGGGTCATTGAGAAAACCCAGAACTCCTGCCCAAGTAGACCCCAGAGAAAATGCTTGACTCTGCCGGTCCTCCTATCTGTGCCTGGTCTGCCAAAGGAGATATACTTCCGGAGTTGCACTTCAGCCAAAGGCACGGTCTTCCCTCCAAGGTACTCCTTCTGCCCAGCATGCCTAACACACACACACTCTCTCTCTCCTTCTCTCATTCTCTATCTCTCTTCTCTCTCTCCTTCTCTTTCTCTTTCTTTCTCTGTCTCATTTTCTGGTGCCCCTTTGGCTGGAAATAAAACTATAGCCAAGAGTTTCTATTTATACCCCTATCGGACTCAGCCTGGCTCTTTTGAGTTCTCCAAAAGATGTGTTCCTAGAAAATGCTCTCAGTCTCAAAATTAGATTTGAGGAAAAGAAGTAAAGGAGTATTACCCTAGACCCACTGATTTTTCTATTTAAAGAGTTTATCTACTTCCAGAGGAGGCTGAGGGGCTGGCAGAAGTTCATGTTAGCCCTTTCTCTATTGATTTATATTGGTAATGCTGAAACTTTCCAGCCATACTTGTCTGTCGCAAACTAAATGTAGAGAATTGTCCCTGTCAAGGCGGAGAAGTGCTGAAGCAGAGACCAGTCTTTATAACTCACCCCTTCCTTTCTTTCACCCTTCCCAGCCTTCCCAGTATGTATTTTCCCATTTCCACCTATGCTGTCATTGACTGCTTTTCCTTGCTGACAGTTCCTTTATGTCAATACATTATCAAATGGCATAGTTTCATTAAGAAGCCCTAATTTCCTCCATTTGCTGAAAGACTAACCACCTACCTAAGCAGAGCAGTGCCTTTCTTCCATTAAGTCAATTTTACTCATCTCTGGATACCATGAGTGCAATAAAATTATCCCCATAACTGACTTATCCTAAATCCACTTTTTCTAGAAAAATCTTGCTTGTCTGAGATTATAGATGCATAATATTGAAACAGGGGAGGGATCTCAGCTCCTTTAGCCCATTGAGATGTTATTACTACACACACCTAGAGACATAACCATACATCCTCAAGACTGTGATGTATATTAAGACTAACCAAGAGCTTTCAGAATGGGTCCAGAGTACAGTAAGGCTATTGCCTTGTACATGGGTGACTCAGGTTTACACCCTGGCATATGATATCCCAAGCAGTTCAGAAACGATCCATGAGTGTAGAGACAGGAGTGAATCCTGAGCACAGCTAGGTGTGGCCCCTCTAAAAAACCTACAGAAGATTTTCATAATGACCAGTGATTGAGATCGGGCAACAAGTCCAAAAGTGGGATTTGATCCTCCTACTTATGCATACTACTGGAACAAGTTCTCCTTTGTGAGGGGTGGATCAGTTTCACAGCAATGGATAATCATACCTACTGCGGGGTACATTTTCTCCACTCACCTGGGATGAATTTCACGTACTCTTCTCTCATTTTGACAGAATTTGATCTGTCTTCATTAAGGATGATGTTTCTACCCATATCAATATTACAGCCACATCATGTTTCTACACCCTTCCTACACCAAAGCTAAACTAATAATATCCACTGAATGTCACTATCAACTACATGATAGACTCTCTTCTAAACTTAAAAATATAGGGATTGGGGAAATAGTACAAGGGTTCAGGCTCTTGGCTTGCTCGTGCCCAACCTGCCACTGCATATGGTACCCCAAATACCTGAGCATGGACCCAGGAGTAAGTCTTGAGCATCACTGGATGTGACCCTAAACTAAAAAATCCCAAATATTAAAAATAAAACCACATTTAACTTCACATAAGATCTCACCATGAATTCAAAAGTAAATCTCTAGTGCCACGTTAGAAATAATAAACAGCAGCATATGCAGTAATGTCACTGGCATATGACTCAATAGTTTAAAACCAAATTACATTACCTCAGTAAAGTTGGAAAAAGGTGGTGAAATCTCTAGGAGGAATATAAAACAGGCAGGAAGGCAGATAAGGAAAATGAATCCTCAAGGCAATTAGTCCTTGGGAAGAAATAAAACCAACTAGCCCTAAGGCTGCCAAGATCCACCTTGTGGACCCAGGAGCTAATTCCTAGTAAGACCTTTACCTGGCCCCACTGCATGCCCAGATAATGCTGCCCTACCCCCACCTCCAGAAGTTCCATCAGGAGCAGAGACCAGGAAAGGAATGTCAAACACCATCAACTACTTCCAACTCTGCCTTTGGAAACTACCTAGCGATGGATATTGATGTAGGTAGAAATTACCACATGGGGCACCGTGGGAGAAACACTTACACTATACAAGCTAATTTGTAACAAACAAGGCTTGCGTGCATATGATGCCTGAACACAGATGTTGCTGCCAATGTAATGCGGTGCCCAAGCACATGTGTTACTTGCATATCCCCCCTAGAATGTGCTCTTTCATACTTTAATTTGGGGATGTGTACTGGGACTCTCTCCACTCTTGATAGCCCATGTTCTCCCTTGAGTGCGTCTCTCTCTTTCTAGCCCCATCCTCAAAACTTCCAAATAAAATCTATTTTTACTAAAAAATACCAAGGCAGTCTGCTCCTACAGCCCATATTATTAGCTAATATAATGCACTATTACATTATATATAATCATACATAATTATAAATTATATAATATAATATTAAATGTTCTATTATATCATTATACTATTCATAGGTGCTGGAGAACAACTCTACCTGTGGGTATGTGGGGAACTTTCCATAACAATACCAGCAAAACAGTAGTAAAACTGCCATGCTAAGCATTATTATCTAATCTGGTATTTATTTATTTAGTTAGTTAGTTATTTTGCTTTTTGGGTCACCCAGCGATGCTCAGGGGTTATTCCTGGCTCTGTACTCAGGAATTACTCCTGATGGTGCTCAGGGGACCATATGGGATGCCGGGGATCGAACCCGGGCTGGCACAGGCCGGCTGCATGCAAGGCAAACGCCCTACCTGCTAGACTATCGCTCCGGCCCCTAATCTGGTATTTATAAATGTCCTCTATTCCAAACCTGAATCCTAATTCATCTGTAGTCAAGAACATCTTGTCCAAAAAGTAAAGTATCTTACTCAAGTCAATGCAGCTAGGAAATGGGGGTCCTGGATTTGGAATCGAGGCTTTCTGCCCTACAGTGGTGGTTCTTACTCAGCAAGTTAGAGCCCCTCTTCAACATCCCCTACTTAGCCTACTTCTCAGGCGTCCATTCCTGTGTTCTAGAATACTCTTTCTAACTAGAGTAGCCAAAGATTTACTGCCTTTGAAACCCTCCTCCACGTGGACATTTCTTTTTTTTTGGGTCACACCCGGAGATGCTCAGGGGTTACTCCTGGCTCTTCTCTCAGGAATTACTCCTGGCAGTGCTTGGGGACCATATGAGATGCCGGGATCGAACCCAGGTTGGCCGCGAGGAGCAAGGCAAACACCCTAGCTGCTGGGCTATTGCTCCGGCCCCATGTGGAATTTTCCCCCAAGTGATGAAGACTCAAGCATCTTACAACTGTCCTCACTAACTCACTTTTCCCCCTCCCAACCTCTTATGGCCATTTTGACCATATTTCTGCCACTCAAAAATAATCCAAATATGAACTTTTTAATTGTATATCTTTGTAATTGTAAAAATTTAAAAAAGATAAAAATAACCTGATTATATATTTGTAGAATTCAAAGGTAAAATGGATGAAAAACTTGGAATGCTTTATTCCCATAGTTCTTGAAGCATATCTCAGAGTTGGGAGATATCATAAGAAATCACTCAGTCAGGGCTATAGGAAAGCTTCAGTAGCAGATCACATACCTAGCATGGGAAAGGCCCTAAAATTTAATCTCTGGAACTTTTTGGATCCTTGAACCCATCCAAGTCTATCTGCAGTGACCTCCAGGGATTTCGGTGTAATTTTATTTAAAAATATAATTAGTTGAAAATTGTCCAAGAACCAGATACTAAAGGGGTTAAGTGACCTGCTTTCACATGAATGATTCCATTTTGATCCTCTACACATCATCCCCTGAGCCCTGCCTGGAGTGATCCTAAGCAACATTGCCAGGGGTGGTTTAAACCTCTCTCTTAAAAATGTCACCCAGCCCAGCATCTTGGTTCCAGTATTTTTTGCTATTTGGTAGATAAGAGAATTGTAGCTGCTGAACAGTATTAAATGCTACTTTGGGGCCTAGTAAGAGTACAGAGGGTAGAGCTTTTGCCTTGCATACGGCTGATCTGGGTTCTATCCCTGGCATCCCATATGATCCCTGAGTACCACCAGGAGTAATTCCTGAGTGCAGAGCCAGGAGTAACCCCCTAAACATCACCTGGTGTGACTCAAAAAGACAAAAAAATGAGTCCAAGGGGCCAGAGCGACAGCACAGTGGGTAGGGCGTTTGCCTTGCACACAGCCAGCCCAGGTTCAATTCCTGACATTCCATATGGTCCCCTGAGCACTACCAGGAGTAATTCCTAGGTGGAGTGTAACCCTTGAGTATGGCTGGGTATGACCCAAAAAAGCAAAAAAGAAATATCTAGTAAAAACACATAATTTCTGATACCCATACTTCACACCAAGAAGCGCAGGACTGCTGAGCCTAACCTCATGAGTGTCCTGAAGAAGGGTGCCTTTGAGGTGGCACTTTATTAGGGGAAAAATTCTTTTTTATAAGTGCTTTATTATACCACTGTAAAATATACAATTACAAAGATGTTCATATTTGGGTTTTGGTCATAGAGTGTTCCAGCACCCATCCCTCCACCAGTGCCCATCTC
>JAJIBD010018764.1:0-10437 GCA_021461705.1 Cryptotis parvus | reverse complement strand
GGAGGCTGCTGTGGATGCTGCCCTGATGGTAGGTGTGCTCTGTGTACCTGGGGAGGATGGGCACTGCGCTCAGGGAACGTCACCGGGGCTGAAGCGCAGCCTGGCTGGGCCTGGGCTCACCTGGGATCTTGAGATCCAGAGGGACCCCGTTTTTAGTCCAAGTGAAGACAATGTTGGGAACACCTCGAGCCCGGCAGTGGAGGGTGGCAGAACTGGTGCTGTCTCCAGCTGCGGCTACTTTAGAGAGGGGAGTGGGGTGCTCCACCTGAGGGGCAACTAGGAGTTGGGGTCACGTGAGGTGTGGGAAGACATGGGCTTAGAGGCAGGCTTGAAGTCGGGGTTTGAGGTGTTACTCACATCTGACCACCAGACGGACTAGCCCTCGGGCTGGAGGGTGCTACCCCATTGTCCACAATGCACTGGTAAGCACCAGCCTGTGCCAGCTCGCATCACGAATCCTGAGACGCCCCGTGGGTCCTTTTGACAACTGCTCTGTGTCCTCTAGGCTCTGGTCCTCCTCCTCTTCTCCCTGGAGGCACACGTGTCTGAAGTTGGCCTCAGTCTGGTTCTAGCTTCATAAACCAAATTGGGCTCCTGTAGCCTCATTCCCCAGCCACAAAGACAGTCCCCCTGACCCCTCAGAGCTAGCAAAGGCATCCTTTGCTCCCTGCTGCTTATCATCCATCTACACATCCACCCATCCATTTTATCCAGTTTATGCATGGATCCATCCATTCCAGTCCAGCCAACTGCTCACCCATCCGTTATATCCAACCACTTATATGTGGGGGTCATCTATCCATCCACAAAGTTAAGTAGTCAACCACACACCCAACCACCCATTCTCCATTTGCCTATTAGTCTATCTACTTCTCCTTCTGTCCATTCACCTACTACTCAGCAATTCAACAATTTGTCTTCTTCCTGTCACCGATCTCCCTGCCCTTCATCTCTCCATCTCTTTTTCTGGAGGAGTAGGGGGCACACTTGGCAATACTCAGGGGGTTACTCCTGGTTCTGTACTCAGGAATCATTCCAGGCAGTGCTTGGGGAACAATATGGGAAGCCGAAGATCAAACCCATGTCAGTCACATGCAGGGCACTCGCCCTCTTCACTGTGCTATTGCTCAGGTCCTTCTCCCCATCTCTCCATAGACTTACCCACCCTTCTCTCATTCATACATTTATTCATCCATCATTTTTCCCTTAGATGTTAGTTCTACTGATAGTGTATCTATTGTCCTATTCATCCATTTATTCTCTTATCTTCCCCGTTTATCTCATTTTCCCCATTCAATAATCCAACCATTCATCCATTTATTCACTTATTCATCTGCCCCTCTGTTGGTCTACCCATCTGCTTGATCCATACACCTACCCACCCACTCGCTTGGTTGTCCATTCAACCACTCATCAACTGTTAGTTCTGGAGTATTCTGAGAATACAAGTACATTACAGTCATGTTGGCGTGATTCTTCTTCCCAAAACTCACAGTCAAGAAACCATATTCCCAACCCATTTGCATTTACCAAAGCTTGAGTCCTCACCAGCCTCTCCCAGCTGAACATCTCTGGAAGGATGGGATTGGCTTCAACAGTGCAGACTATGTCCACAGAACCCCAACATTCACCTCAGTGGGGTCCTGGAGTTCGGATGGCGGGAGCATCTGGGGAAGGCAGGGGGCTTGGGGGAGCATTTGGATCCAGATAACGAGGGCCCCAGGAAGGAGGGACATCCGTGCTGCTCATCTGCTCTTTAAGGTAAGTACTTAGGAGTTCTCAGGGTTAGTGAGATTGCCCCAACCTCTACTGTGTATCTGGAATAACAAGGGGTCATTCTGGGGGTTTCCAGAATGGGGAAAATAAAACTTTGGCTTTCTGAGGATGAAGTCCCTGGAGGTGGACCCTTCGGACATGCCTTTCTGGGTCTCAATGGTGTAGAGCTCCCAAACTACACATGTGTGGCGTCAGGGTCTGGTTTTGTTGGGGGCGTGGCTTGGTCAGGGTGAGGCTTTCAGAGAGTGGGGCTTTCAGTGGACAAGGATGTTGGGTAGGTGGAGCTTCCCCAAGAGACTCCGCCTGGATGGGCGGGGCCCCCAAAGCCCTCAATTTCACAGGGTATGAGGGGCTCACAGTGAGCGTGCAGCCGCACTAGGGCCTCGGCAGTGCCCTCCGAGTTCTGGCAGTGCAGCTGATAGGAGCCCATCGTCCGCACGGGTCACATTCCACAGCTGCAGAGCTCCCCCAGTCAGGATGCGATGGCGGGGTCCGCCAGCTGCAGAAGGTCAGGGTTAGGGGACTGTCAGGCATTCTTTTCCTGGACACCTGTACCTGTTCACTCACCTGGGCTGAGAGGCGGTACCAGCGGAAGGTCCAGTTGAAGGCCTCAGGGGAGGGATTGGCGAACACCGACACTGGCAGCAGCGCCTGACCCTGCTCCACTGCGGTCACCTCAAGCACCTGCTCCCCAAGGAACTCTGGAGGGTCTGGCAGGAGGGCCGCCAGGGTGGGAATGGTCAAGGTCGGGATCCGGCACAGATTAGAGATTGGGTCAGGTTTAAAGGTGGTTTTTTTTTGTTTTCTTTTTGGGTCACACCGGTGACACTCAGGGGTTACTCCTGGCTCTTCACTCAGGAATTATTCTTGGCGGTACTCAGGGGCCATACGGGATGATCCTCGAACCCTGATCGGCCATGTGCAAGGCAAACGCCCTCCCCACTGTGCTGTGTGCCCCAGGTTTAAAGGTTTTTAGGGCCAAGTGATAGCATAGCATATCTTCCTTGCACGTGGCTGACCCAGTATGATCCCTGGCGCCCTATAAGGCCTAGCGAGCATGGCCAGGAGGCGATTCCTGAAAGCAGAGCTAGAGCTAGGCTCTAAGCACTACCGTGTACGCCTTCCCCCCCAACACACACACACACACAAAAAAAGAAGTAAAATAAAAGCAATGTTTTAAGAAGGGGCCATGGCTAGATTTAAGGTTGTGGACAAGGTAGCTGTTAAGATCAGAGCTGGGGTTGAGGGTGGGGGTTGACAGATTCAAGATAGTGATTGGGGAAAGAGTGGAGGCCAGGGCCAGCTTCAGATGGACACATGTCAGGATGGGGGTCTGGTCAGACATTGCAGCAGAAGACCAGGAAACAGGCAGCATGGAGTTGGTGCCAAAGCAGTGTTCCAGCGAAGGTGAGGGAAAGCGTCAAGGCCCGAAGATGATCAGAGTCCTGGGGAAGCCCAGAGTGGCAGAGGGGGAAGGAAAGGAGCGCCCCCCCACACACACACACACCCGGCCTACTCACAGTACGTTGAGGCGGTAGAAGGCGCTCACGGTTTCCGCGGCGTGGGGCTGTGCGCACTGCAGGTCACGCGGTGGCCGTGGTCCCGGGACGACATTCTCAGAAGGACAGTTCTGGCGGCAGAGGAGCCTTTGAAGGGGGCAGTCCGGGGCACTGCGGGGCTACGTCCTCCAGTCTGTGGGCAGGGGGCACAACAGGCAGGCGCACGGAGGCTGAGACCGGCGGCTGCGATCGGGGCCGGACCAGTGGGTCGGAGTAGGGGGGTGGGAGCAGAGCGGGGATTCACACTCCTACCTCTCCCCCTCCTTGTCCCAAGTCAAGTTGACCGGGGGTTGCTGCTGATGCTGACGCCCGTCAAGTTTAAAGCATCTCGGGGCGGAGCGCAGACACATTTGCCAGGATAGTCAAGTTAGTGGGGGAACTTGCAAAGAACGCGTTGGAGGGTGAGCGTCAGCCTTGGAGGAGGCCCAGCTTGGCTCTGCCCCCTGCCCTGGACCGCCTGCGGGGTATCCAGGAGCCTGTGCACCCTGCGAGAGTCCTCTTGGACCCCCTACTCAGGGCTTCTGCCCAGTTCCTCTCCGCCAAGCCTCCCCCCCACCCTCCCCACGCCCCCGGCCCAGACCCGGCGCGCCCTCACTGCACCACCAGCTTCGTGGACGCGCTCAGCTGGCCGGCTTTGCACGTGAACTTGGCCTGGTTGTCCGATGGGCCGGTGATGAGCACTAGCTCTCGCGAGAAGGTGCTCCCGGACTTCTCCACGCTCCCCAGCTGCACCCGTCGCGGCTCCTGCTGCTGCTGCTGCTGCTGTCGCGGTTCGGTCACTGTCGTGAGTCCTGAGGGCCGAGGTGGCTGGAGGGAAGCTCTGCCATCCCTCACCCTGTCTGGTGGCACCCCAGGGACTGGGTACGAGTCAGGCCAGAAACCTTGGACAGCGAGGGAAGAAAGGCTGGCGTGTGGTTATGGTATAAGGACTAAGGCTGGAATTGACAGCGCACAAGAATGTGTGCCCTGAAGTTCGCATCTGCGCTGAAGTCTGCCAACACCTGTCAGCACGGAGAGGATCCGGGCTGCTGTTTATTGGTTTTCCTGGCCCACACTCTACCCTGCTTCTCAAAAGCCATTCAGGCTACATGGCCCAGTCCCCATATTTGGAAACTCCCGTGGAATTCCCCAAACCTTTCCTAGAATGTTTCTGTCTGCTATCCTGAGTTCTAAAACTCCCCATTTTCTCATTTTTTTCTTCAAGCTTGCCCTTTCTTCCATTGTTTTGCCACAGATTTCTGAATTGTTCCTTAACATTGTCTTATCCTAATTTTTAGTTTTACACTAGAACATTTTTTCTTCTGCTGCTTTTTATTTTTTGGGTTACACCAGGCGTTACTCCTGGCACTGCACTCAGGAATTACTCCTTGCAGTGCTTGGGGAACATATGGGATGCTGGGAATTGAACCGAGGGTGCTTGCCTTGCATGAGGCCAACACCCTACCTGCTGTACTATTTCTCTAGCCCCATTCACCAAAATATTTCATACTGCCCAAATTCTTGACATTTCCAACAAATCTGATCCAATGTTTTGATCTCTTCTTCTTCTTCTTCTTCTTCTTCTTCTTCTTCTTCTTCTTCTTCTTCTTCTTCTTCTTCTTCTTCTTCTTCTTCTTCTTCTTCTTCTTCTTCTTCTTCTTCTTCTTCCTCTTCTTCTTCTTCTTCTTTCTTCTTGTTCTTCTTCTTCCTCCTCCTCCTCCTCCTCCTTCCTCCTCCTCTTCCTCCTCCTCCTCCTCCTCTCCTCCTCCCTCCTCCTCCTCCTCCCTCCCTCCTCCTCCTCCTCCTCCTCCTTTTCTTCTTCTTCTTCTTCTTCTTCTTCTTCTTCTTCTTCTTCTTCTTTTTTCGTCACACCTGGCAATGCTCAGGGGTTTCTCCTGGCTCTGCACTCAGGAATTATTCCTGCGCGGTGCTCAGGGGACCATATGGGATGACAGAGATCGAACCCGGGCTAGCATGGGCCGGCCGCATGCAAGGCAAATGCTCTACCCACTGGGCTATTGCTCCGTCCCCCAAAGCCACTTATTTCTGAGCTCTGGTGACTCCCAGCAGTGCTTGGGGACATCGTGGACAGGTTCATTTCAAGCTGCAGTGATATTCTTTCACTTTGCATTGTTTCCCGCAATTTCCACCCAACTAAGCGGAAACCTTTAATTCCTAATTTTTTATTCCAGAATTTCTACCAGCTCCCTGATTTCCCAGGATATTCCCAGAATTCTGCCAGAATTTAAAAAAAAATGTATTATTTATTTTGGTTTGGGGGGCCACCACATCAAGCGGTGCTTACTGGTGACTCCTGGCTCTGTATTCAGGGATCACTCCTGTCGGTGCCCAGAGGATCATAAGCGGTACCAGGGATCACTATACTATTACTCAGGCCATGGGGAGTAAGTGATAATGAGTAGGCTGTTTGCCTTCCACATGGCTGACCCAGGTTCCATTCCCATATGGCTGGGTGTGGTCAAAATAAGAAAGTATTTGCTTTTTCTCTAGAACTCCCTATCCTGATCCACACTTCCTTTTTTAATGTTAGAAATCTCACTACCAGTGCTGGAGCAATAATACAGTAGAGAGGGCGTTTGCCTTGCATGCAGCTGACCCAGGTTTGATCCCTGGCATCCTATACTGTTCCTGAGCACCACCAGGGAGTAATTCCTGAGTGCAGAGCCAGGAGTAACCCATGAGCATTGCTAGGTGTGACCCAAAAAAGCAAAGCAAATTAACAAAAAAAAGTAAGAAGTCTCACTAGCTAGAGTCCCAGAATTTTCCTAGAATTGCATTAAATTCTCCTGGAATTTTTTTTCTCCTAATCCCCTGCCCAAACTCAAAACCTTTAGTCTTTTTCATGGCATGCATAGCTGGACACAAAGGACCCTGGGTTTGAGTCCCTGCACATAAGGTTGCCCTGCAGAGCTGAGAACAAATCCTGCTCAATGGGCCAGGAGCCCCCACCAGCACGGCTGGCCATGAACTCCTCCACCAAAAAAAAAAAAAAAAAAAAAAAGAAATGCAAATTCATCCAAGATTTCTCCCAGGCTGGTGTGAATAAAAGACTTTATCCTTTCCTTACAGATTCCTGCCCACCGCACCATCCTTTGTTTTTTCTATTTTTATTTTTTGGTTTGTTTGTTCGTTTAATTGGGGCCCACACCCAATAGTGCTCTGGGGCCTATGCGATGCCAGGGATTGAGTCACCCGCACTTTCACTCAGCCCCCTGAGCTCTTCTTTCTGACCTCTCCCTTCCACCCACATAATCCTCTCACCAACCTTGTACCAGGTGAGGAGGGGGTCGGGTTGCCGCCAATGGCCAGGCACACCAGCCTAATGCGGGTCCCGGCCCGCAGGTGCTGTCCCTCCCGGAGGTCCCTCAATCCACAGCTTCTGGGCAGGGTCTGTGGGGAGAAAGGGGAGCCTGGGTTTCCCCTAGTTGGGGCCTGACGGGAACCACGCCCAGGGAGGGGCTCACATTTTACATTCAGGGTGAGCGACTTCTTGAAGGTCTCCTTGGTGAAGGCCTCACTGAAGGCCTCACATGTGAGGGTGAGACCATTGTCCTCCCTTCGCACCAGGAATGTCAGGTTGGACATGGAGATGTGGCGCCGTGCAGGCCTGCAGGGAGCTTCAGATGGAGGTTTAGGACACCCCACGCATGGGCCCAGAGGCTGGGTCCACCCCAGTCTCCAGCAGGCTTCCATGAAGCATCCATCCCTCTGCCCCTCCACCAGGCTCCAATCCATGCCCCCAGGAGCCCTCAAGGCATCAGACCCTGCCTCCCAGATCCACGCCCAGCCCCTCCTCACGTCCACGACCGTCTCCTCTGTGGGTTGCAGCTGCCGCCAGCCCAGCCACCAGCGCAGCAGGACTCATGGGCGACTAGACTTGGTGATGCAGGACAGCGTCACATTCTTGTTCTCAGACTGGGAGGCAGAGCCCAGGATGGTAATGGCGCTGGGGGAACTGCAGGGACAGAAGGTAGAGCAGCCCCTAAGCTGGGCTGGGTTCCTCCGACCACCAGCCCATTAGGGGCAGGTTGTTGGCATCAGAAAGAATATGGTTGAGGAGGCGGCCACAAACAGATGGTTCTCTGATGCCCGGATCAGATTGGGGGACTGGTCCCAGGACTCACAGGTAACCTGAAGTGTGACCGCCCGTTCCTGGATGTCTGTAGACACACTATTGTGGGATTCACAGCTGAGTCTCACCCCATGGTCTTCCGGCCGCACGATCATCACCAGGAGGCTGCGTGCCACGGCCTGAGTGTGCTCTGTGCCCCATGGCGTGGACACGGGCTGCCCGTTCTGGGGATAGAAAGAAGCCTGAGCCAGCTCCGGACCAGTTCCAGGTCACTGTGCTTCCTCCAACCTCAACCAGCTGCAGGCTCACCTTTAGCCACTGCAGTGTGGCTGGTGGATTCCCCCTCGGGCTGTGCATGGCAGCTCCAAGTTCTGTCCAGCCCGCACATGTCCCTCTTCCAGGCCTGGCCACTCAATGATGGGGGGCCTGGGGGACTGGAGTACCGTGATCATTTAGTGAGCCAGCGCTGTGCAGGACCCAGTGGTGTGATGACTGGCTGGGCATAGCCCAGTAGTCACCAGAGCTCTGTGCTCAGGGGCCATAAAGTTCTGAGGTCAAACCCAGGACCTCACACCATGAGGTACTGCTTTACCGCATGAACCACATCCCAGCACAACCATCTTTTCTCAGCCCTACAACCCACTTTGGATCCCTCATCCTTCTGTTTTGAGTGTTTGTGTTTCCCACAATCCTGTGCTTCCCTCAGCTCCTAATCTCTGCTCCCTGCCCACAGCTGACTCAGTTCCTTACTTACACAGAACATTCATGGTGATGGAGACCTTGATAGGGGTGTCCAGGGGCCGGGCTGGAGCCCTCACAGACCAGTAGCTGCCCATTATCCGAGCTCTGGGGCGTCACCTAAGGTGGGAAGTTGGGGTTCTGAGCCCATATTCATCTAAAATTATGCTGGTCAGGATGAGGAAGAAGGACCCCAGGTCTACATCTCTATACAATTTGGAGTTCTGTGGGAGAATTTGGGGTCCAGTAATGAAAGTTAACCAAAATTTTTGGGAAACTGGGGTTTCCATGGAGAAGCTTGGGAGTGTCAGGATTCAGATTGTCATACTTGATCCAAGACTCTTGGCTTGAATTCCTGCAATATTCATGAAGACACATGGGGGTCAGAAGGAGGGGACCCCTAATTTCATACCTGGCTGTGGCCTCTGTAATGAAGAGTTTCTCTTGGGACCCTGAATTCACATCTGTGGAGATGTCGTTAACTGTTTGTCCACCTGGGAGGCAAGAGGTGGACAGGAGAGATGTGGGCCTTCTACTAAGGTAAGATCTCGGTGCAGGGTCAGTGGACATGCTGTCCCTCTCGATCCTGGGACACCAGCTCTGGTCCAGCCACTCGTTCAAGCACCCCTTCACATGGAGCACTTGGGCATTTGGGCATTCTGGGCCTCCCTTCCTCTCCCATCCTCGCAGGGGCTCATCCCCACACCCACCTTCGGTCTCTGTCCCAGTACGCCAGAGCTCAGCCTGGCTCCCTGGCCCCCTCCCTGTCCTGTGCTATCACTCCTCACCATTTGTGTGCCACACTGGCTGCACGCCCCCATTCAGAGGTGTCATTTGTTTCTTGGTGTCCTAAGCGAGACTCACCCTCCACACCAGGGACTCCCCACTGCCACCCGCCCCGTCCCCACTCACTCTGGAGGAAGGTGATGTCTGCCGCTGGCTTCGCATCCCCAGACACACAGCTGACCTCGTACTCCTGCCCGGCCACCCATGTGACAGTGCTCCCTGCCTCGGGGTCAGTTGAAGCACCTTGGGGGCACTGGGAGAGAAGCTCTGGGGTTAGTCGCCAACAGGACTTGAGGATTTGTGCTGGAGGCTCATTGCTCGCAAGATGAGTTTGCTCTCCCTCCCCTTCCCCTGGCCATGGGGTAGGAGAGGGCAGGTGCAAGCCACCTGGGAGTGGAGAGTCTCTAGCCCATACCCAGGACAGAGAGGATCACCGTGGGGGATACGAGCTCAGGGCCTGTCTCTGAGCGGCCGACCTGGCACTTCGTACTCTGCGTCATCGGTGAGGTCGCAGGCATCAATCTGCAGGTGGAATTCACCTGCAGGGGACTCCAGGTCAGGGCTATGGTCCCGCCTCCGATACAGCTCAAGATTGGGGCTTCTGAGTGCTCACCTCTGGCGGGATCCCCTTTCAGTTGGTACCGGGGAAGCCGGGAATCTGCCGATTGGGTCCGAGGAGGAGCCCATCTTTGGCCCACTGCACCGCACTGCCAGGGGCGTGGACCCCACACCGCAGCTCTGCGGTGCCCCCTCCACCACCGTCGTGTTGTCAGGCAGAGCCCAGAAGCCTCGGCATGAGACCAAGTCTGGGACAACAGGAGATCCGTGGAAGGCGGAGAGTCTTCCTGGAGCATGTGGCTAGAACATGCTCCCACCTCAAATCTCACTTACCTGAGCTCAGAAGCCCCAGAAGGAGGAGGGAGTTGTGCTGGGGCACCTCAGGACCATCCGTGCCCTCTGCCCCTGGGGGCCCACTGCCTTTGGCTTTCTCTGGCTTCCTTACTAAGTCTCGGATTCTTGCTTCACTCTTGAGCACTTTTCTCACCTAACTCTATCTTTTTCTGTTTCCTCTTTGTCCAGGAATGTCTCTCTCTGCCCCTGGCGGGTCCCCCTGTTCCGCGCTCTTGTCTATCTCCGTTTCCCTTCCCGCTTCCCTCTCTGGTCCTTATCTGCCTCACCTGCCCCTCTCTGTCTCCCTCTTCCTGCTTTCCTGCACCTCTGGCGCGCTGCTCCTTCTCTCACCTCCCGCAGGAAAACTCCCAAGCCTGGGACCGCTGAGCTGCCCAAACACCAGCTGCACCAGGCTCCTCCCCACCCAGCTGGAGCGTGAAGTCCCGTCAGCACATGCCAGGGCACATTCCTCAGAGCCTCCCCGGTTCCATGATCCCCAAGGACCTGTGGGGTGGGTGGGTGGGTACTGACAAGGGAGAGCAGGCCAGGTCCAGGTGATCCCCACTCGATGTGGGGTGGCATCCCCAGGCCCTTCGTGACTTAATACATGACTTT
>JAJIBD010018761.1:0-10225 GCA_021461705.1 Cryptotis parvus | reverse complement strand
CGTGCAGTCAGCAGTGTTTCCCTCCTGCTATCAGC
Organism: Cryptotis parvus; assembly: GCA_021461705.1. Classification (NCBI taxonomy): domain Eukaryota; kingdom Metazoa; phylum Chordata; class Mammalia; order Eulipotyphla; family Soricidae; genus Cryptotis; species Cryptotis parvus. Next base: position 10,190 of record JAJIBD010018761.1, on the reverse strand, counting down.
ACGATGGAGCCAGCCCAGCTCAGCTCCCAGAGCTGCTATTTTCAGATCTCATCAGTGGTTTGCATTCACAAATCCTGTGGTTTTACACCTAGCTACAGGGGGTCAATATTTATAGCATACTAACAATGCCACACACTCATGGAATTTCTCCCAGCCAACACTCTCCAATCCCAGATAAATATATGACTAACTTTCAGCACATCCTGCAGGTCTGAACGATACAATGACAATAAGGGGTAGATGGGTAGGCTTCCAAAAGAAAATAAATTAAGAAGAAATCACACTTGAAAGCGACTTTACAACACAGAATTTACAGATAGATAGATATAGATAGATAGATAGATAGATAGATAGATAGATAGATAGATAGATAGATAGATAGATAGATATAGATAGATAGATAGATAGATAGATAGATAGATAGATAGATAGATAGATAGATAGGTAGGTAGGTAGGTAGGTAGGTAGGTAGGTAGATAGATAGGTAGATAGATAGATGACAGACAGACATATAAATATATATATGTATATATAGATTCAGCTTTTAAAAACTTCATCAGGACTTGTCATTTAAACATATTGGAAGCAATCCAAATATCCAATAATAGGGGAATTGTTAGATGACTAAGGTCTTAAGGCTGACGGAATATAATAGCTATTTAAATTTTCATTTCCCAAAAGAGCTGATGTCATGATTAAATGATTAGACTATAAGCTAGCATGTAAAAGAGAAACCACTGAACAAACACCGTAACTATTTAGGAGAAAATGGATATAGAAGGGCATGAAACATGACAACTGTGTGACTTACAGTTGGTAGTCTGTCAGTAGACTTGGGAACTATTTTTTTACTTTTCCCTTTACACTTTGCTAAATGTTCCACGTTTTATACAAAGACATTTCCTTTTTCAGGTTTTTTCAGTAAAGTGTGAAAAGTGCACCTCAAAAAGCAAAGAAAAACAATAGTTTATGATAAAAGTCAGGCTCCCTGCACCAACCACCTCCCTGACACAGCAGTGACCTTGTGGTCCTTAATAGTGACCCCTGCCTGTGTCCTTTATAGCTTTTCTCGACTGGTTCTACTTTGGACGATGCCAGCTCGGTTTCCAGTTACCTTTCAGCACCTTCTTTCTCCAAGGCTGGTACTTGCTTTCAGTGTCTTCATTTGCTCTCTGGGTGTGTTAGTAAATACCTTGTTGTAGCTTCATGGACCCTTAGTAACTCTTGTCTTCTTATTTGATAGGAAGAACATCGTCCTGTCTTCTCTCAACCACCCTCTCATCCCTTTTTGATTTTGTTATTTTTAACTTTTGGCATTGTCAAGGTTCTTAGCTTTGACCATTTTACATTAGTGGCAAACATGAATTCACTTGTTTATTTGTCATTCTGCTAAACAAAAAGAAGGAAAGACTATCCATAGTAGAATAACTAACTACAAAATACTGCTTAAAGCAGGAGATAGTATTGTGGGGAAGGGCAGCGTCCTGCATGCAGCTGACCCAGTTCAGTCCGTGGCACTATATAGGGTTCCCTGAGAACCACCAAGAGTGAACCCTGAGCACAGAACCAAGAGTAAACCCTGAGGTTGTCAAATCTGACCCCCCTAAAATTATATATGTATAGTTTTTAATATATATGTATAGTTAAATACAAGACAGTGCAATTTTATATATGTATAGTATTTTATATATTGTATAGTTTTATATATATGTGTAGTTTTTAGATATGTATAATTTTCTATACTATAAATACATTCTATACTATAAATACAATACTATAAATACATGTCAATATTTATAATTTGTTATATTATAACAAATTACACATAATATATAGTACATATACCTATATATATATCACTATCATTATCACTATCACAATCACCATTCATCATCTATTTGCTAGAGCAGGCACCAGTAATATCTCCATATGTTCTGTCTCATGCTAGTAGAGCCCAAGGGCATCTGCTTGCTCCAGGAACATAAAGAGCCTCAAACCATTATATTAGGTCATGGAATGACCTAACATAATTGTTACTGGTATTTGGCATATCAAATACGACACGGGTAGCATGCCAGGCTTGCCATGCGGGTGGCATACTCTTGTAGTCACCTCTAAATACAGCATTTATTGATGAACCGTGCTCTGGCTGGGCTGTGATAGGCTCATCTGCTGGGTGGAGTTCTGACGAGAGGAAAGTCAGATGTGGAAAATGGCAGCCCTCATGGAGTGGGGGTCGTCTGGCTTGTTGCAAGGCTCTGCTAGGGTGGCGGGCCAGGGCTAGAACCACGTCATCCCTCCCAGGCGCCTCGTGAGTGGCTGGGCACAGGGAGAGCCAGTAGCAGCTCTGCCCCATGTCTGTGAGTCTCTGGATCAGCATACCAGCACGGAACCCCAGCTGGGACCACTCCTCTCCCATGGCTGCCAGTTCGGTCACAGTATAACTATATTATATACATATATATATATATATATATATATATATATGTGTGTGTGTGTGTGTGTGTGTGTGTGTGTGTGTGTGTGTGTGTGTGTGTGTGTGTGTGTGTGCCTGGAAGTGAACCCTTGCAAGCATATTACCAACTGTACTATCTCTCAGCCCTCCCCAAAAAACACTGCTGGCCACAGCCCACCTGGAAACTATATATATATATAGTTTCCAGGTGGGCCATAGGGCCAGCAATTCTACTTTTCTGCATCTACTCCACAGGCTCAACACTATTGGTGGGGAGACCACAACAGGTGAAGCTGGGTCTCAGTCCTGTCTCTTTGCTCAGGAACCACTCCTGGGAGAACTCAGGTGACTATACGTGGTACCAGAAGTGAACCCTTGCAAGCATATTACCAGCTGTACTATCTCTCAGCCCTCCCCCAAAAAAACACTATTTTAAAAAGATATTTGTGGGAGCCGGAGTGATAGCACAGCGGGTAGGGGCGCCTGCCTTGCACGCAGCCAACCCGGTATCCCATATGGTCCTCCAAGCACCGCCAGGAGTAATTCCTAAGCAAAGAGCCAGGAGTAACCCTGGAGTGTTGCTGTTGTGACCCAAAAAAAAAAAAAGGGAGGGAAGAAGGTTACAGTAGTGAGGGACTTGGTGTCAGCGTCATGTGCCTGGGAAGGCATCATTAGCAGTACTTAAGTCACAGAACCTCAATTCAATGAGTAAATAAGACATTTGTGTTTCTATGTTCATTGCAGCACTACTCACACTAGCCAAAATGTGGAAGCAACCAAAGTGCGCAAGAACAGATGTGTGGATAAACAAACTGTGGTCTATGCAATGGAATCTTGGCTATAAAAAAAAAGACAAAATCATGCAATTTGCCTCAGCATGAATGGAACTGGAGATTATCATGCTGCATGAATTCAGCAAGAAGGCGAAGGACAAACAAGGGATAATCGCTCATGCATGAGGTACGAAGAAACTCGGCCGTAAACAACAAAGGCCAATGGAGAGAGAACTTGAGAAGTGTCTACAGAACTGAGCTTATGCTGGTGGAGTGGTGCTGACGGAAGGGGAGGGCGGTCCTGGCACAGTGGGAGCAGAGGGGCCATTGGACACTCACATTGGTGTGGGGTTGGGGAGTTATACATATGAAACTATCCCAAACTGAGCTGTAAACCCCAGTGACTTGTAACTTGTCACTTGTTTCCTGTTGTTCATCGATTTGCTCGAGCAGACACCAGTAAGCGTCTCCATTCGTTGGGAATGAGGTCCATTATTGTTACTGTTTTTGGCATATCAAACACACCAGAGTATCTTGCCAGACTTGGCTGTGACTCTGGGTTCATCCCAGGGGGCCCATTCTTTCTCTATGTCAGACCATCAACCATCCAGGGCCCACAGGGCAAAGCCCTGGGTCTGTCTCCTGTCTGCCACCTGCCAATGCAGCCGGGCACCTCAGCCACACCTGCAACACCTTGAGGGGTAGGGGCAGGAAAACCCAGTGATTAAGCTTTAAAAATAAAGACTATAAAACTCAACATCATACTTGAATAATAATCATACTGAAATCTGAACCAAGAGGCACTGTCATCCAGTGCAGGTTCTAGCACATTCTGGAACCAGGGGAGAAAGTTCTTGGCCTTGAAGTTTTGCCCCTGGTGACCTTTGGCTGGATGTTCATCTGGAAACTGTGCCTGGCCCTGAGTCACGAGTCCCTCTGAGGAGGGGTCCATAAAGACCCGACATGCAGCTCTTCCCAGGCCCAGAACTCAGAAACCTGCAGTGCAAGTTAAGGCTGAGCCTCCTTTGGGGAGAGACTCTGGTCAGGGCTGCTGTGGACCGGACAGACAGCAAATCCCATCTGCTGAGTCCCCAGAAGGAAAGGACCCGGCTGACACCCCCTCCTTCTCAGCAGGATGACTTTTCCCAGGATGAGGCACCCCCGGGCATTCTCCTCTCTCTGCCTCCAAAACCCAGACCTGAAGATCCCTGGAGGCAGAGTGCTGAGGTGTGTGGCAACTCTCTCCACCCCTGCACACCCAGAGTGCAGCTGGGATCAGGAAGGCGCTAGGCCCAGCTCTGCTCAGCCTTGACCCTTGCCTTGTCTCCGGCCACATGCAGGAACCTGGAGATGGCCTTGCTTGGGTCATGATTCAAAGGTGTTGGCAGCTGAGGTGGCTGAGCTCTAAGTCTCTGCCCCCAGGGGTCCTGAGCCTCTCTGCAGCTGAAGTCATGGAGTCCAGGTCCTGACTCCTGGGATCCGGTTGAGGAATGAAGCCCCAGGAACTGGGTTTGTCCCTCCTGCCGTGTCCCCAGAGGCCTGGAGGAAGGAGGAAGGGGTGGGCTTCCTGTGCCACTCCTCTGCTGTCAGTCACAGAGGTCACCATCCTGGGGGCCAGTGCCAATCAAAACACCAGTGCCATCTGCCCATGGGCTTGCCGTGGGGCCCCCTGAGGCTCCCCGTGTGGCTCTGCTGACAGTGACCACTCCATGCCAGGAAGAGAGGGAAGGAGGGGGCAGAGTGGTCTGAGCACGCAGCATGGGTCGGGGAGCCAGGGGACTGGTCTGTGCCTTCCAGAAGGGTCCGAGCTCCCGGTGAGTGTTCTTGGTGCTGGCCAGAGTGAGCTGGCAGCTTCTTCGTGATCCAGGACCTAGTGTTGAGGCTGGTTGAGTTGGCGAGCAGAGACCCCCGGCTTCTTCCCTACAGATCCAGGGCAACGGAGACTCTTCCTCAGTGCTTGGGGGCTTCCCACCAGCCCAGAGTTTGGGAGTGTTCTCGAGCTTCTTGCACACCCTCAGAGTCCCAAGGGGGTCCCATGAACTCCAGATCCCCTTTACATGATATTTTAATAACAGGGTGCCCTGAGGGAAGCTTCAGGACCTGTTGGTACCAGCTACCTAGGCACCCCCAAGAAACAGTCCACAGGCACCTGAGCAGGGGCAGACACCAGGCACCAGGAGTGCTGAGGGGTGTTCTGTGTGAGCTTCCTGGAGAAGAGACACACAGGCCACAGACTGGTCCAGATGAGGGCACAAGCTCTGCATGACGGAGGCCTGGTTCAATCCCCCAACACCACAAGGAGGGGGGGAAGGGAGGGAGAGGTGAGGAGGAGGGAGAGGAGGGGAAGGGAGGGAAGGGAAGGGGAGGAGAGGAGGGAGGAGAGGAGAGGAGGGGAGGGGGAGAGGTGGGAGGAGATTGGGGAGGGAGGGAGGGGAGGGGGGGAGAAGGGGAAGGGAGAAGAGGGGAAAGAAGGGAGGGGAGAGGAGGGGAGAGAAGGGGAGAGGAGCCGAGAGTGAACCCTGAGCACAGAGCCAGGAATGAGTCCTGAGCACAGAGCCAGGAGTGAGCCCTGAACACAGCACCAGGAGTGAGCCCTGAACACAGCACCAGGGTGATCCCTGAACACAGCACCAGGAGTGATCCCTGAGCACAGAGCCAGGAGTGATTCCCTGAGCATTGAGCCAGGAGTGACTCCCTGAGCACTGAGCCAGGAGTAAGCACTAAACACTGCTGTGCCACCAGCCCAAAACAAACCAAAACAAAGCAAAGCTATTCCTTAGTAGCTGGGAGAGTCACTGTCAGAGGCCACACAGGACTGTGCCCACCTTGGGACTGGTCCACGTGTTTGTCCAACCTCTGTCCATCCATGTCCTTGGCAGTGCCCGGCATTCAGTGTCAGCAGGGCACTCCCGGCCCAACAGCGCCTCCAAGAGCTGTCCTCACAGGGCAAGCTCCACCAATCAGGCTTATGCCTCAGCCGCTGTAACTGAGTCCCATGCTAGCCCTGGTGGGTCTACTCAGGCAAAGCCCCCACAAGGCCTCCAGTCAGGTTCACTCACTTTTAGAGCACAGCTTGGGGCGAGAAAGATAGTACAGCAGGTAGGGGTTCGCTAGACAGTACAGCAGGTAGGGGGTTCACTAGACAGTGCAGCAGGTAGGGCGTTCGCTAGACAGTGCAGCAGGTAGGGTGTTGCTAGCAAAGTGCAGCAGGTGGGGCGTTCGCTAGACAGTGCAGCAGGTAGGGCATTTCGCTAGGACAGTACAGCAGGTAGGGCGTTCGCTAAACAGTACAGCAGGTAGGGCGGTAAGCTAGACAGTGCAGCAGGTAGGGCGTTAGCTAGAAAGTGCAGCAGGTAGGGGCGTTCGCTAGACAGTGCAGCAGGTAAGTTCCATCCCTGGCACCCCATAGGGTTCCCGAGCCTGCGAGGGAGGGATCCCTGAGCACAGAGTCAGGAGCATGTCACCAATGTGCCCCAGAACAAAAATAAAGACAAGAGATTGCTTACTGGGCGGGGCTGTAGAGACCTGTCTTACAGGAAGTCCTTTGCAAGCGTAAGCTTGGCACAAAACCCTACACTCACTGGTCCAAGAATATCTCCCACCCACTCTCCGGGGCCACTGGGTAGGTTCTGCCCGAGCCCTGGGCCATTACTGACCTGTGCAACTGGCAAAAATAGGTAGGGGGCAAAATGTAACCTGTCAGAGCCATAGTACCAGCAGCTAGGGCGCTGGCGTTACCTATGGCTGACCTATGACCGATTCCTGGCACAGTATATGGTTCCCTGAGCCCACCAGGAGTGAGCACATGAACACAGAGCCAGGAGTAAACCCTGAGCACGGCCAGGTGATTGCCTGATCCGTGAGCACAGAGCCAGGAGTAAACCCTGAGGCACAGTCAGGTGAGTGCCTGATCCGTGAGCACGGAGCCAGGAGTAAACCCTGAGCATGGCCAGGTGAGTGCCTGATCCGTGAGGCACAGAGCCAGGGGTAAACCCTGAGCACGTTGGGTGAGGAGTGCCTGATCCGTGAGCACAGAACCAGGGGTAAACCCTGAGCACGTTGGGTGAGTGCCTGATCCGTGAGCACAGAACCAGGGGGCAAACCCTGAGCACGTTGGGTGAGTGCCTGATCCGTGAGCACAGAACCAGGAGTAAACCCTGAGCACGTTGGGTGAGTGCCTGATCCGTGAGCACAGAACCAGGAGCAAACCCTGAGCACGTTGGGTGAGTGCCTGATCCGTGAGCACAGAACCAGGGGTAAACCCTGAGCACGTTGGGTGAGTGCCTGATCCGTGAGCACAGAACCAGGAGCAAACCCTGAGCACGTTGGGTGAGTGCCTGATCTGTGAGCACAGAACCAGGAGTAAACCCTGAGCACGTTGGATGAGTGCCTGATCCGTGAGCACAGAACCAGGAGCAAACCCTGAGCACGTTGGGTGGAGTGCCTGATCCGTGAGCACAGAACCAGGAGTAAACCCTGAGCACGTTGGGTGAGTGCCTGATCCGTGAGCACAGAGCCAGGGAGTAAACCTGGAGCAAGTTGGGTGAGTGCCTGATCCGTGAGCACAAAGACACAAGTAAGCCCTGCGCATGACCAGGTGTGTCCCAACCCTAAGAAAGTGAAATTCAGCTGAAATTTAACCTGAAAGGGATGAGCAGCTCAGAGAACACAGTCAATGCCGGCTCCCTGGGGTCCGGGGCCACATCTCTGGGAAGGGTTCCCGCCCTGGGCCCCAAGCCCGGCCCCACCACCCAGTCAGCTATGGACTCTGGTCTTCCAGCCCGGTGCGGTCCCAAATGGGGACCTCCAGCGTCCCATCACCCTGGTCACCAGCCCTCTGCCAGGTGCCCAGAGAAGCATTCCCAGCCGAACCCTGTCCCCCTGGGGCACTGGGACGCAGGAACTGCCCCACACCCAGAGCCAGTTCTGGGCGCCTGGGAACCACGCACAGTCACTGAGGCTCAGCACGGCTCGGATTAGGGTGGTCTGGACTTTTCCTGTAACACCTGCACTTGTACAGATTCTAAGTTGCATCAGTAGAAAGAGTTGCCAAATGCCCTTGACCTGGATTTCCCAAAAGGGAACATTTAACTCCTTTGGCCTACCACCCCTACCCCAGCACCCCGCGCCTGGCCACTTAGATAGCTGGGTTTCCTGGCTGGGACACCCTTGACCCCTAAAAGCTGTCCGGGTTTTTTTGGTTTTGTTTTCAGGTTTTTGTTTTGTTTTGTTTTTGCTTTTGGGTCACACTTGGCAATGCTCAGGGGTTACTCCTGGCTCTGCACTCAGGAATTACTCCAGGCAGTGCTTGGGGGACCATATGGGATGCCAGAATCGAACCGGGTCAGCCGTATCTAGGCAAATGCCTTACCCGCTAGACTATGTCCATTTATTTTTATTTTAATTTTTTCCCCGTTTATTTTTTTAACTCTGGGAGAAGACTCTCATCTCCACAGTTCAAGAAGACGAATCTGGACCTAACCAGAAGCAACACAGGAATCTAGTCTGTGATCTGCAGGGCCTCGGCTCCCCCAGACTGCCAGCTGGTTCTGCCAGGCCCTTTGTGGCCAATCACAGCCGGGACACGGGCGCACAGAGCCCCTGATGCGTCCCTCACAGGAGGTTGCCCCCTAGACGGCCAATCCACAGAAGCTTATTCCATGCATACCTTTTCAAGGTCAGTTGAGGACCCGATAGTGGACGTGTGGAATCCTGGCCCGACCCCCTGCCCTGGCTGTGACTGTTTGCCTCCTGGTGTCCAAGAAGCCTCTCTCCAGCCTGCCCAGTTGGGTGCTGGCCACGAAGCACCCTCCGCTCAAGGCCCCTCAGAGGTTGTCTCTGGCTTCTTGGCTACAAAGTGAATTTAATCAGCCAGCCTAAAGTTAACCTGGGAACAGGCTGCAGCAAAGCCCTCTGCTGGGGACCCCCACCAATCTGCTAGCAGATGGGGGGTGTGCCGTCTGCAGCGCCGACCCTCCAGGCAGCTCCCCACAGTGTTATGTAAACAGAGCCCCACACCAGGGGTCCCTCCCATCTGCTCCGGCACGCTCCTGGCCACTGTCCTCTCCTGAACTAATCCTCCAGCCTCCTAGGGCGAAAAAGGGAAAATGGAAGGCTCTCAATCTCCTTTTCATTTGCAAACGAGCCATTTCGGCGAAGCGTGCTATTCTCCGCCCGCCGTTTGTATTTGTGAAAAGACCATCTCCAATTTCTGGAGCTGGAACAGCTGCCGCAGCCCCCGACCACCCGCCGGCCCCTCCCTGCCCGGCCCCTTTGTCTCCCTCGGAGCCAGCCTCTCCCCCTTGACCCTTGGCCAGCTGGAAACCCCTCCGCAGACAAGTTTCCCCCTAAATCAAGCATTGTTTGGGCTCCTGAGGCCAGCACGTGCCCATACCCTAATCTTTTTGTAATTCACCCCAGGAAAAAGCAGCTGTTGGGATACACAGCTGTCGCGGCCCTCGGCTGCCGGAACAATGCGAGAAGGGGGCAGGGCGGCGTCTGCCCTATCAGCGAGGCCCCTCTCCCCGTCCCGGGTGCGGGTTTTCTCCCCTTTGCAGCAGTTGGCAGCACGTGCTCGATGTGCCGCTCTGCGGAGCAGCCCCCAGTGCGGATCTACGGAACCCGCTGGCTGCCCGCGCAGCCGTCGCTGTGCACCGAGACCCTTGACTCGGGGCTCAGGAGCATCTTCTGCCTTTGGCTGGCGGACTCAGGGAAGCCCCCCGACAGACAGCAGACAGGCCGCTGGGGTCTGCCACATTCGTGCTTCAGGAACCACGCATCGTGGTTGATGCGGGGCAAGTGATGTTCCATTCATGCGTGTGATCAGAGGACGGGAGAGCCCCTGCAAAGTGACCTTCAGAGGCCGAGTCAGGGGTCCCCTGAATGACACCCTGGACGCCACCTGTCTGCACACATATGACCTTCTCCATGTAGCCGGCACCCTCTCACCCTGGGGCACCAGG
>JAJIBD010018760.1:0-31571 GCA_021461705.1 Cryptotis parvus | reverse complement strand
CTTGGGCTACACTTGCTTGGGACAGGAATTATGGAGATGTTACTGGTGCCTGCTCTAGCAAATTAATGAACAACAGGAAGATAATGATTCAGACAGTGATTAGAAAAGATAATCTGAGATTCTTTTCATTTCAATATTATGAATCTAATATAAAAATCCTAAATTTTATCAGTTACTTTGTATGTTTTAAAATTATGGCTTTATCATATGTTTGTATATACATATATTTATATATCTTTAGCTCTCTCTCTCTCTCTCTCTATCTATCTATCTATGATTGTTTACTACTTTTGGCAAGGTCCAAGCATTTTTTTCCTATTAGGGATTTTTTCTAGGAAAAATTGTCTAAAATATGTATGTCATTTACATTTTTCAAATATTCTAATTAAATAATATATAAAGATAAAAAGATATTGAATGTGTATATATCTAGAGACTGTTTACACATGTATAAAATGGATTTATACATTCAATAGAAGGCCACTTTACTATGTTCAAATTAGTGTGGCCTTGGTGTATTTCTGAAAACATAAACTTCCTGCCCAGGCTAGAACCTAACTTCTATTTGCATTTTTTCAGTTATTTATTGTATTTATTTCACTGTGTGTAGATATTTATGGACATTTCCAATTACGTGAAATGAACTTGGCAAGAGCTAGTTGGCTTGCCTTTAATTAGGAAGGAAATGGCTTTTAGGGAGTAACTATTTGAATGACTAAAAGGATAAATATATCACAACCACCTGTAAGAAAGCTCAATCACTTGATATTCCAGGGGCTTATCCTTGCAATTGTCCATTAGGTATAAGATATACTAGTGGACAAAGACATCAATGCTCTTCTAAATCCTCAAGGTAAAATATTTGGGGTTGCTTTACCATACATGACTGAAAAGTCTACATTCAAACTAGTCATTTCAGTGTTTAGAACTATTTATTTTTAATACTTACAAATAAACTTGATTAAGTTAAATTACACTAATTGCATCAGTTTTATGTAGCCTCTTAAAACTTTGATTTTCTTTGTGGAAATTTTCTCAGAAGATGAGAATACTCAACTATTTTTGTACAATAAGTATTTACTAAGTATTTAAGTATGCTTCTAATCTAGGTGCCCACATAGAATATGTCTACTCTGCTTGAAAGATGGGACATATAAGAAGATATGAGAAACAGGGACACTAGAAGATGTTTCTGGATTAATCAATCTGCCACATATTATTTTGTGTTCATAGACATACACACAATCTCTCTCTCTTTCTTTCTCTGAGGTTTTGATATAGCTTATAGTGATACTAACTGAAAATTCATGTTTAATATAATTATTGAAGGATGTCTGAGTGGAGAAAATGAAACTACTAAGGAGTATACTATTAATCAGGGTACACACAATGCTTTTGGATTTAATATTAGAATCAATTGTATCACTTGTCTTTCCGTTGTCCATCTATTTGCTCAAGTGGGCGCCAGTAATGTCTCTATTTAGTTCCTGTCATGTGCTAGTGTAGCCCAAGGGCATCTTCTCGCTCCAGGAACATGAAGAGCCTCAAACCATTCGTTCAGGTCATGGGAATGAGGTCTATAATTGTTACTGTTTTTGGTATCTCAAATACGACACGGTATCTCGCTAGCCTCTACCATGTGGGCGGGATACTCTAATAATATTAATATTAGAATATTAGAATATGGTAAATAAAATGTCAGCAGAATTCTGAATGTGTGGAGACAGGTCTAGCTGGCCTGTAGATTCTGCTTCGGTTTTCTGCACATCTTTCTTTCTAAATTGATGTAAGTAGACTCAACTTGCTTAAATTGAGGGTTAATACTTCTATAATTTACTGAACTTTGAATGATCTAATCACTTAAACTTGAACCTAAATTTATGAAACTTGAACCTAAATTTATGATTCTTTACTCTTGTTTAATTTTACTTTTACCCTTAGATGGAGAGTTTTGGAGAAAACCACATTTAAAAAAAAATACACATTTCCTTTACCCGATGTGCTCTGAGTTTATAAGTTATTGCCTCTCAAATCTCCTTAACACTTAGAAACTCAAAATAATAGGACTTTGAGCACTTTTGCACAGTAGTAAATGTTTGTGAAAATTTCTGTTTGTCTTTTAGGCCACACCCAGGGGTATTTAGGGCTTTGTCCTTGCTCTGTGCTCAAAGACCACTCCTGAAGGGGCTTGGGAATTGTATGGAGGTACCAGGGATTGAACCCAGGTTGTTTGAATGCAGGCAAACACCCTATCCACTGTACTATCTCCCCAGCTCCAGATTTTATAGGAATTCTAAGCACAGCTCATTTTACCAGTAATATTCAATATATATATATATACCAGTAATATTCAATATTTGTGGATATTTATTTTTAAATATAATATTTCCTTTGGATTTGATCTATCTTTTCATTCATTTTTAATTTTTATGTGATTATCCTTGTTTCTTATAATCATAGGTAAATATCACTAATCATATACAAAATACACACTTTCTAAATTTTATTCAGGATAGTATGCATGCTACCCTTTTAGTTAGGATTGTGTCTATAATTCTTGAACACTGACAAAGGTCTGAATGATTTGTTCTGCTGTTCATAGTAAAATGTTCAGAATGAGCATAAATCATTGCTAATTACTTAATAAATTTTTTCCCATCAGGTTTTAAGCAGTTTTGGAGGTTCTTTGTTTAGAATGAAAGAATACTGAAAGGTAGGCACTGTTGTCCTCTGCATGTATCAAATGATGAGCGTGAGGTAGAAGGTGGGTTTATGAGTTGCCCTAGGTCACCCGGAAGTAGATGGTGAAGCTGGACTCCAATATAGGCAATGCTGTCTGAAATCTGCTCAGCTTCCCAAGGGCGTTGTGGATCTTAAAAGAGTCAACAGTGAATGGGAAACCTGAATTCATACATTTTTTCCAATAATGAATCAAACCACATTTACATTTGAGTAGTATGTTCAAATAACAGTGATAGGCTTGAAACCTTTTATTTAATTCTAAATGTATAAAGAACAAATGTCAGCAGAATAGAAGAATAAGGTAGGGCAGTGGAAATTAGACTTGTACTGGAAAGGATTCTGGTATAATAAATCAATCACTTGGCTTTTAATTTCAAGTCAAGACTGACTTATAATTACACATGGAAAATGAATGAACCTCACATTCTGTATTTGGACCTTGATGAAATCCCTTTATAGGCTGGGCACCTACAGTTTGTCTTTGATCCACCTCAGAACCAAGGAAGTTTAAAAAATAAAACCACAGTTTATTATACGCTACCCTATTGCTTTTTCTAGGACTCAAAGTAAAGTTGCTTAAAATTTAATAATATTCCTGAAAACTGTACATCCTTTGAGACAGAAAGGACTAGACTTAAAATACTAAGATATGTTAGTAAATAATTTATTCCAAGGAGGACAGTGTTTTTGGCAACACATAGAATTCCAACACATAAGATTCCTCAAGACAAATATTACCAGTTCTAAGGATTTAATCTGTGCCAATTTGACTGGTCATTGTCATCACAGGGATCAAACCCTTCTCCAACAGGATCTTCTGTCAGGGATGATAAACAAGGGCAGTAATTTTTGTAAGGGTCTAAAAAATGCTAATAAATTGCGTGAATGACTCTTGATTACTTCTCCAAAAAAAGATGAGGATGCTTTAGAGATATAATCTCATATTTGTAATGACTCTCTGAAGAACTCAGTAGATAGCTTGTAAATGTTTATTGAGGGTAATATTTCTATAGAAGATAAAATGATAGAGATGTGGTCCATTATAATATAATGGATAATTCAGAGATATGTTTACAATATCATTGCAGGTCAATTTCTCCTGACAATCAATTTCTCCATGAAACAGTCTTGGAAAGAGTAAATGGGACACAGAAGCAATGTAAGCGAATTTGTCCTCTTGGGCCTCACTGAGGATCCCGAGGTCCAAAAAAGCATTATTTGTCATGTTTCTACTCATTTATGTGGTGACGATGGTGGGCAATCTGCTTATTGTGCTGACAATATTTGCCAGCCCTTCCCTAGGCTCCCCCATGTACTTCTTCCTCGCCTACCTGTCACTCATGGATGCGGTGTATACAACTGCTATTTCACCCAAAATGATTGCAGACTTGCTTCGTGATAAAAAGGCCATTTCTTTCCCAGCATGTATGGGCCAGCTCTTTATAGCACACTTTTTTGGGGGCGCTGAGGTCTTCCTTCTGGTGATGATGGCCTATGATCGCTACGTGGCCATCTGCAAGCCGCTGCACTATATGACCATCATGAATCGGCGAGTTTGCATCCTGCTCTTGGTGGTGTCTTGGATTGGAGGGTTTTTGCACTCCGTGGTACAAATTCTCTTTGTGTATGATCTTCCCTTCTGTGGCCCCAATGTCCTTGACCACTTCATCTGCGACATGTACCCCTTACTGGAACTTGCCTGCACTGACACCTACTTTGTTGGCCTTGTTGTGGTTGCCAATGGCGGAGCCATCTGTATGGTCACCTTTACTCTTCTTCTAATCTCTTATGGAGTGATCCTAAATTCCCTTAAGTCTCACAGTCAGGAAGGCAGGCGCAAAGCCCTGTCTACTTGTAGTTCCCACATCATGGTGGTAGTCCTCTTTTTCGTTCCTTGTATTTTCATGTATGTTAGACCTGTTGCTACCTTTCCCATTGATAAACCTGTAACTGTGGTGTTTACTGTGGTAACACCATTGTTGAATCCTTTAATATATACCTTGAGAAATTCAGAGATGAAAAATGCAATGGAAAAACTCTGGTGTAAAAAGTTAACTATTGGTTAATTCTGAATGTTTCCTCCTCACCAGTAGTGTTTGTTACTTTTCCTAAGCCAAAAAAAACAGACAATTCTAAGTTCCTAAGATTCGTCACTTTAAATGGAATGTTTACTTATACAAAGTTATAAGAGGTGTTTACTTATAAAAAAGTTAAAAAAAATCAGAACACATTTTCTATGAAGTTAGAATCAGTACAAAAACTCTAGAGGGTGAGTGTAAGACACATTTTGTCCCATTATAAGTAAAAACAAAGTCAGTTTGTCTTGTACCTTTCTTTTACTGAAATACCAGAAATAGATATTCAGTTTGTCTACATCACTAATTTTCTGAAGCTGCATCATTCATTTTGTCTTTGAATTTATTTCCTTTTCCTTATACTTGGCTGACTCCAGCACAATGCATGGCCCTAAATTCCACCAGGACTGAATTCCTAAGTACAGAGGCAGGAGCAAGCCCTGAGCCCTGAAAAACATGAGCCCTGATGGGTGTGGCCCGTCCAAAACCAAAAAATAAATAAATGAATAAATTTGCTTCCATCAGTTTTTTTTGGGATTGTGTGTATTTTTTTGTAAGCAAGAGGATATCCTATTTAGAGATCATACCATCAGTAAGCAATAATAGATGGACTGGGGTACATGATTAAAACAAGTTTTTGATTAGAAGATAAAAATCTGTCCTGATCCAAGTTGTAAACATATTTTGATGATTTGCCTTGCTATGTATTATACTGATTTTTCTCATTCTTGTAATTATGCAGAAAATTTTAGTTTGTCTTTATGGTATGAAGTCTGGGGTGAAAAGATATTTTATATAGAACATGTAAAGAATATCATCTATGATTTTAAGAGTTTTCTTTCTCACAAAAAATCGGAATTAACTTTTTTTGTTTCGCATGTTATTGTGCATTTTGTGTATGTTCAATAATACAGACACACAGCTAATAAATAAGTAGTTTTCTATCTAGATTATTGTCAGTATGATAGAAGAAAGCTCTATTTTCTTCCCTGATGTTTCTTCTTCCTAGAGGTAATCCCAATACTGAATTTTTTGATGACAGTGAAAATGTTCTAATTGCATCTGCATTGATCCTTCAAATCTATTTCTTTGTGTCTTGTAGTTCTTACTTTTATTAAAATACGCTGTACATACATATTTTCTACATCTGACTTTTGTTCAATTTTTCTCTTTCTAAAATTTGATTATGATTCTGCATGCCTCTTTAGTTCCTACATTTCCACAGCTATAATTTATTTCATAGCTGATTATGCTACATATTATGCATATTTTTATATTGCCCATAAGGTGCCAGGGATTAAACTCAGGTCAGACACTAGCAAGGCAAGTGCCCTACCCACTGAGGCTGAGAATGAGGAGCTGTTTAGACCCTGGGTGGTCGGGATTATCTGGGTCACCGGGCAATATTCAGTGACCTTCGGGGCTATAACCTACAATACTTGTGGAATCTTATGGAACTAGAGATTGAACTAGGGTGAGCAAGCCCTTGAAGCTTTGCACTCTTCAGATCTTCTCATTCTCAGGTTCTTGTTGGCCAAGAACTGTTGTAAGAGACCCACGGGCTTCCTGAGAACTGCTATGGAGAAATCACTGTATCACTGTCTTCCAGTTCATCATCGATTTGCGTGGCGGGCACCAGTAACATCTCCATATGTCCTGTCTCATGCTTGTGTAGCCCAAGGGCATCTGCTTGCTCCAGGAACATAAAGAGCCTCAAACCATTCCATCAGGTCATGGGAATGAGGTCTATAATTGTTACTGGTATTTGGCATATCAAATACGACATGGGTAGCTTGCCAGGCTCTGCAGTGTGGGAGGAGAAATCCCAACAATATTATTAAAATTATTAGAAATAATTTATTTCTAATTAATTTCTATTATTTTTATTTTATTTATATTTTATTTATATATGGGCACCGGTGGCGGGATGGGTGCTGGAACACTGTATGACCAAAACCCAAATATGAACTTTTTAATTGTATATCTTTGTAATTGTAAAAATAAAAAATTTAAAAAAATAAAAATAAAAAAAAAAAAAAAAAAAATTATTAGAAATAAAATTTTAAACATTTGTTCCATTTTCCAAGTCAATTTCTTCCTATGAAAGCAAAAATAAAAACTAAAAGATGAATGAGGTTAAGGGGGTTAACAAGATATACAGTGGGTAGAGCACTTGCCTTACAAGCAGATGACCTGAATTTGAGATAATGATGAATTTATATGGATGTGAATAATAAATAGATTAAAAATAAATAGGAAACAAGTTTTTAAACTATAACAATAGACAACAAAACTAGGCCTTAATTCTGTAAAATACTAATTTTGACAGAAGGCAAAATTGGTGACTAAATACTAATTTCTGACGGAAATCTAAAGTGAAGATTAATGATTCAGCAAAGGTCAGATCTCTACCCCAAAGTTTCCTCGTGGCATTTTTCATTTCTGCATTTCTCAGGGTATAGATTAAAGGGTTCAACATGGGAGTTATTAAAGTGGAAAACATAGTCATAAAATTATCAAAGGGGAAAGGTGGAATCTTTATCTCAGTGGATTACTTAGAGAGTATTATAGGTATTAGTTAGTCTTAATACATTTTATGTAATCCTGCTATGTTAAGATTCCTAAGTGGACAGTATATTTTTGACTTTTTTTTCAATTTCTTATTGTCATATATTTTATAATCCTGGTACAAAAAATGTGGCCTTGGAACTGGAGTGATAACAAAGTTTGTAGGGCACATGTCTTGCATGAGATCAACCCAGATTCAATCCCCAGCATCCCCTGTGGTCCTTTGAACTCTGCCAGGAGTGGTTCTTGAGTCCAGAGCCAGGAGTAACTCTTGAGCTTTTCCAGGCACAGCCAAAAGATGTAGCTTAAGATAATTAGTTTACTTTTAGTCTAAGAGAGTAAAATTAAGAAATTTAAATTATAACAGAAAATATTGGTATCCTGGTTGAATTAAAGTTTTACAGCACAATCCATGTTTAAGAATTCCTAAGAAATAAAATTTTACCACTGTGTAATGTATGCTGTGATGATACCATGTATTTGATTTTATGTATTCTGACCAAGTTTTAAACAGAGAGAAGCTAAGTTATCTGGAACTCCATTTGATATATAAGTAGGCTACCTTATTTTGAAGTAAATTCCATTTTGGAACTCCATTTGATATATAAGTAGGCTACCTTATTTTGAAGTAAATTTGAAGTAACCTCTCTGTAAAGAGCTTCAACTTGATTTTAGAGGTGCCTTTTATTTTGGCAAAAGTCAGTTTGGAGATGGGAGAATAACTCAATTAGTAGGAAAATGCTTGGTATATTGAAGATTCAAGTTTGATTCTCTTCACTGATGTGGCTCTGAAACACTGCCACAGTGCTCGAGTATGAAAGAGATCTTCAATTAGGCAAAAAACAGCGTTTAACTGCAAAATAAGAACCTGATCGTTAGTCAAGTTACTTCCTAGTTTCTTCTCCCGAGGAAAGCTTATAGCTTAAGCTTTTCAATGTATGACATGACAAAGTGACAATGACTATTTTCAGATTAAGTGTGCAAGCTATTTTAAAATCAAAGTGCTCAGTATGAACAAAGTTTGGGCAGATTGGAAATACTACCACAAGAGTCCTAGCCATGTGATCAGCTGATTCAATAGAGTAAATATTTAAGGAATCTTAATTAGAAATTCTCTTGAGAGGAGAGATGGAAAATTCTCAGAGGAAAGAGTTGATATGTTTTAGGGTCCCAAGTGAATATTCAGATCCATTTTTATACCTCCTTGAGTTAAGGCAAGAAATAGACTTCTTAAAGTCTCTGTTGAAAGAGGGGTTGTTCAAGAAGGGTCATGTACACTATATTGGTGAGTTTTAATGTTAAGATAATGGCTTGAGATCATTCAGACTTGAGTTATGTCCTCATATCTGCTTTCTACTACTTTTTTTTGCTGTTTTGGGTCACACCCGCGATGCTCAGGGGTTACTCCTGGCTCTGCACTCAGGAATTCCTCCTGGCAGTGCTTGGGGGACCATATGGGATGCCAGGAATTGAACCCGGCCAGCACAGGCCGGCCGCATGCTAGGCAAACCCTACCCACTGGGCTATTGCTCCGGCCCCATGCTTTCTACTACTTTTATGTCCTTAAATACAGTTTTCATCTTCTCTATGCCTCTAGTTTCCTATCAGTAAAACAGGGGGAAGCAGCGATGGGCCAACTTATTTCTGGATTATTATGCACTGCATGTAAAATTAGCACACAGTCCACCAGAAGTCTTCAGTGTTTCAACTCTATTACTTAGTAACTTTTTATTCCACAACTCATTTCAGCAGGTCTCTGTGGGCTGCAGAAGGCCCAGAAGTAGAAACTTCTGTGGTTAGTACAGCAACTCCCAACTGGCACTAGCTGTTCACTGTCTTTTCTAACTGCTTCTGCTGTTTGTAGCACTGTTTCTCTCCACCTATCTGTGCCGATGGCAAATCCATTTATTGTCTGTGTTGTTTCCTTCCTCTTCTCTATCATTTGTTGATCCAGGTCATCTGTGTTTTCTTCTTCCTCACCATTCATCTGAACTGTCTGCCTACCTGTCTCACTGCCCGTCGTGCCATCTGCCTATCTGTCTGCTATTTGGTGACTTAAGTGTATGTATATTATCTATCACTGACCTTAGTTTTCTGTTATTTTATGGGTTATCTGTGGTTTAAAATGACCATAGTATCATCTTGCTTAGCCCTCACCTTCTCAGTTCTTCCAGAACATTTCCTCTTCCAGGAATTCCCTAAACCATTGAGGTAAAGGTTCATCTTCTGAAGCTGTGTCTTGGAGAGAGACACTGGTTCATTTTAAGACATCCTTCATTCATTCATGGAAGAATGCCAATAAAGGTGTTAGTTCTAAATGGTTTCATCTCTCAGGACATGGTTTAAAAAAGAGTGGTTTTTAAGGATCCAAAGTGAGTTCTTTGGGGTCTTGTGAGACAAATTAGGTAGGGAAGAAGAGCAGTTATTCCAAGAACTGAACAGTGGAGAAATATCTCCCCAAAAAGGGTCCTTAATACATTGGAATAAGCAGATGGAAGTGAGAATAAAGGTAGTACTTTTCTGTGGGAAGATAAAGTCACTGTTCATGTACTTAATCAGAGGTTTAGAAGAGTTCATTAGATCTTCATAATACTGGGACTGATTCCCTATGTTTTGTGGATAGCATTGGAATATGAGTCCTTGTTCTCTATTTACAAAATTCCACCTAAATCAGACTTTTCAGTCTCATGGTGTGGAGAACCAATACACCTCTTCACCCAAGCATGACGGATCAATCTTGGGATCTGAGGAAACTTGATGACTGTAGGAGCACAGGGAAGGATTATAAATGAACTCACTCAAAGAGTGTCTTTCTGGTGAAATTGTTCATCTCTGCAAGCTTGAACTAATACCAAAGGGCTCAGGACTAAAGATCCCAGGAGGATACTTGGGATTAAGGGAGTACTTGTTGACTAAAGTCTCTTAGAGACTGTTGGAAAGAACTCTAAGGAGAGTTCAGTTCAGAAGTCAAGTAATTAGTAATTTCTTACAGAGTTAGGTCTGCTTGACAAGTTTCCAATACAGGGCTTTCAAAGCCAGTGGAAGGGCAATGCGCACATGAGGATAGGATAAAAGGAGAACCTAATGCTAATTTTGAGAATTCCCTTGATTTATCTTTCTGATTAGTGTCTTTAGACCTGATATAGTCACTACGCTCTTCCAATGACAGAAGTCTGTAAACAACACTTAATGGTCAGAGTTTTGACCTCTTGCTGAGTCATCTCTGCACCGAGTCATCTCTGTATCACTGTTGCCACATTGCAATCTATAGTATAGATTGAATCTGGAAATTATTTCTTGGAGAAATGCTATTAGTTATTTCTTGTACCACCTTGATTACAGTGGGAAATGCTCCTAACCATCTAGTAAATGTATCCAAAAAATACCAGCAAGCATTTAAACCCAATTTGTGCGGTAAATAATAAAGTTTTGTAGCCAGTTCTCCCTGGGATTTACATAATGGTTTTGTGTACTATTGATCTTACATTTTTTTTTGTTTGTTTTGGGACCACATTAGGCAATGGTCAGGGATTACTGCTGACTCTGCACTCAGGAACCACCCTGGAAGTGCTTGGAGGACCATATGGGATGCTGGAGATTGAACCCCAGTTGGCCACAAGCAAGGCAAGCACACTACCAGTTGCTGTAACTCCAAACCTTACTGATTTAACTTGGGACGTTGAGCTCTATGTGGGTTGTTGCTCCAACAGATTTCACATCTCTGACATACTTGGTCAGAATTTTACATAGTCCTTTCCCAGTAAAGTCAGAATCACTAAGGATGCGGAGTTTTCCCCTTTCTAAATGCTGAAAATCATCATAGGTCATTGGTGGAAACGGGCAAATGCAAGTCTTGCAGAGATGTCCATCCCTCTCTTTTATATTGTATTCTCAACACCCAGGATTGCTTTTCCTCCATATAGGAGAGGTAGATGTGTTTAAACAATGGTTGAGGGACTAAGGCCAACACCTCCAGCAGTGTGAGTCTTCAGGGTTGCCCTTTGACTCTCAGATGACCTTTTATTTCCCAGCGTAACCCTGCCATTTTCTCATTCATGAGCTTGGAAATACATAAGTGAAATACTAAGAAGTAGATAGATAGGTTCAGTAGCATCAGTATCTGAGAGCTGTACTAACTGAGGCTGTCTTTGTTGGTTAAAAAAAACCACAAAGGGGCCGGAGTGATAGTCTAGAAGGTAGGGCGGCCTGTCCATGCCTGCCCAGGTTCGATCCCCGGCATCCCATATGGTCCCCGAGCACCACCAGGAGTAATTCCTGAGTGCAGAGCCAGGAGCAACCCCTGGGCATTGCCAGGTGTGACCCAAAAAAAAAAAAACACAAACCCTTTTCTTGCAAATAGGGCATTAACGGGTGTGACCCAAAAGAAAAAAACACAAACCCCTTTCTTGCAAATAGTAGCATGGGCATACAATACCAAGAAAGTATACTTGTAGTTTGTGAAGATATTGATCACCTTTCCTTCTTTTTAATTCCAAGGCTCTGGTAAGAACTACTTCAGCCAAACACCCCACGGATAGAGCACTGTTTTCATTACTATAGAAGAATCTGTAGGCATGTGACCAAGGCATATCCAGCCTTCTGCTTCTGCAAGGGAACTACTATCTGTGAACAAAACAAGGTCTAGATATTCCAAAGGCTATTGAATATGTCCTATCTGCTCATCTGCATAAACATATTCAAGAGCCTGGAGACAAATGTTCCAATTATGATGATGGTTTCAGCATTGGAAGTAAAGCATCTATATATATTTAAGGGAGTACATGGCTTCAAAGACAGGTCAGGATTCTCAGGAGAGCAGTATACCTGCGGGACTCTCAGTTATCACAAGTTTGTCCTTGCTTTCTAGAAGTGGCATTATTTGGTGAGGGGTGTAGATGATGAATGAATGCCCTTTTCAAACTCAAAGTCTTCCTGTGTCAGCTGAGTTGTGGTAGCCAACAACTTAGGCATCCTACTGTGACCAGACTTAGCTTTTTGGTCAAATTATTATCCATTTTTCTATGCCTGATGACTAAGTCAGATTCCCAAGATTATTCGGTTCTTTCAGAATCATATAGCACTTGTCATTCCAAGGGTGTGTCACTGGGATCCATTAGTCTGTCCCATCTAAACACAGCACACAGAAGAAATATTCTCGTGGCTGGTGCTCTCTGTCTATCAAGCCTGATAGTTTGTTTCTTCATTCTCATTTTTTTGGATGAGGAATATTTTTTATTTTTTTTCTCTTATTTTCTCTAACATCCAGTTGTTTGAAGCACTTTAATCAGTTTCAAAGTGTTGGGGTCCAGGGGCCAGAGGAGATAGCCCAGAGGGTAGGGCATTTGCCTTGCACGGCCGGCCTGTGCTGGCCTGGGTTCAATCCCCGGCATCCCATATGGTCCCCCGAGCACCGCCAGGAGGAATTCCTGAGTGCAGAGCCAGGAGTAACCCCTGAGCATCGCCGGGTGTGACCAAAAAAGCAAAAAAAAAACCAAAAAACAAAAACAAAGTGTTGGGGTCCAGTGATCGAACTCAGGTGGACCACATGCAAGGCAAGCACCCTACTGGCAATACTTCTCTTTGGTCCCATAATTGCAAATATTTTTGTGCAGGAGTATGGTGGCTTACCAGTCTGACCTTGAGCATTCCAAGTAACTCTAAAATGTATAAGAGAGTGATGTAGAGGTGTTGTACAGCAGCCTATGTGGTCATGGATTTCTGAGTGGGTGTTACTAGCAGGATGCAGGGTTGTGGTTCTGTAGATCCTAACTGAGAGAGGTGCACATACACACACAACTTGGGCATCTAGACAGTGTCTGGACACAATATGGTATGGGTAGGAGGGGCAGGGGTGTTCCCAATGCTCATAGAATCTGGGAGGGGGCATGATAGTATGGTAGGTAGAACATGAGTCAGGGAACCAAACAGGGTCTGGATTCCAGATCTTGATTTTTTGTATAAAAAGTTATTATCTGTGTTTTATTATATACTGTAAGTGTGGTTCATTGGTACATTGAGTCTTCTTTTAGTCTGATATATGCTTAATTGGTCCTTGATTAATCACTTGATCACTTGACCTCCCATAGATCATCCATTTATTTGAGTGGGCACCAGTAACATCTCAATATGTCCTGTCACTAGCGAAATAGTCCAAGAGTATCTGCCCACTCTAGGAACATAAAGAACCTCAAACCATTCCATGAGGTCTATAATTGTTACTGGTATTTGGCATGTCAAATATGACATGGGTAGCTTGCCAGGCTCTGCCTTTATTAATAAATGAGATAAATGAAAATTTTGTCATGCATTCAGGTTTATATTTGTAGTATTTTTATTTTAAAACATATTTTACCTTTAACACATTAGAGACTTTCCAATTGGTGTAATAAATGAACAGAGTACAAAAAATTCCATGTCTTTATCCTGGGTATTATGTCATGATGGTTGTTCCAGTTTATTAGAATTTATTTATATTTAATAAATTTATGAAATGTTATCAAAATTTACTTTGAATTCATAAGCCTATTTCAAGCCCAGGTATGTTGGTCTCGGAGGCTAAAGTCACTGAGCTTCTGTGGAGATGGAGTTGGGGTCCCTTTCCCCCCACCTCTGTCCTGTCCGGGAGGCCTAGTGGACCCACACAAGAACTGCTCCCTGGCTGTCAACCATGACCCAGAGACACAGAATCACAGGGCAGAGCTGCTACTGGCTCTCCCCATTGTGCGTGGCTGCTTTGTGGCCAGGAGGTACATCAATAAATGCAAAAAACTAAGTGCTTTCGCACAACAGAGAATGACAAGCTACTCATGTCATATTTGATATGCCAAAAACAGTAACCATAATAGACCTCATTCCCATGACGTGAACTAATGGTTTGAGGTTCTTCATGTTGCTGGAGTGAGCAGAGGCCCTTGGGCTACATTAGCACATAACAGGGACTAATGGAGATGTTACTGGTGCCTGCTGGAGCAAATCAATGAACAATGGGAAGACAAGTGAAGTTTTGTGATACTTGAATTCAAAAGGAAATGAGTACCTTGTTTAAAAATCATTTCTAAGATAGTAGAGTGGGCAGGGCACTTGTTTGTCTGTGGCTGACCCAGCTCTGATCCTCAGTATCTGAAATGGTTCCCAGAGCACTTACTTGGAATTCATAAGTCTATTTCAAGCTCAGGTATGCTAGGCTCGCTCCAGCATACCTGGGCTCCTCTTCTGGGCTTGCTCCAGCATACCTGGGCTCCTATTCTCCTCGCTTCACTCAAGAATATTTCTTGACTGGACTGAGGAGTAATCCCTGAGCATTTGCATATTGCTGGGTGTGGCCCAAAAAAGCAGCAGCAACAACAAAATAATGCTAACTTCACTTCCTCTTAGACTTTGATATGTCTTTTAGTTAATCAAAAAAAATACTCATAAGAAATATCAAATGGCCATGACTAACATATGTGTGTATCTGTGCATGTATATGTATAGGGAAGAGCTGAACTATTGAAATACAACTGTATGCTCTAATCTAACCAGACAAATGAATTGTTGCTGCCAATCAGAGCAAATTGTAAACTAGGAACTATAAAACTTAGGTGCTCATTAGTTACAAGTTTGACTTCTTGTACCAATCCCATGATGTCCCTGACACTTTTGTGTCCATTGGACCTCTAACTGGAGCAATTATAAAGTAGTCCAGGGTCTGTCGGTTCACTTAGTGCTCATGCAGCTTACAAAAAGGGAACAGAGTCTTGTTCTATCAAATGGCATGAGATATATATATATATAATAATAAATAATATATATATACTCTATATATCAAATGGCATGATAAGTAATGGCTACATGCCAGTTGGCTAGGCTTTGGTAGGCCTGTGTGTTGCTTTCAAAGGGTGTAGCTCCATTGCTGAGAGTCTGGTAGAGGATGGTACCTCTCCATTGCTGGGAGTCAGGTAGAGGATGGTAGGGCACAGGACTGTTTGTCTGCTAGGAGTAATCTAGTCTTTCAGTTCCCAGTTTGATATTTCTAAATTTCTAGCTATTGGGGAGTAGAGCTCTTACCAAGGGTATGTCACTCTGAATTGTTAATGAGGGTAGATTCCAATATAGCCTACTCCTGTAATTCAATGCAGTTATTTTCATAATTATCATATTAATCTAATTCTAGAATTTGTTAAAATAATAAAACAAATTTAATAAGTACTTCTAACTTACTAGAGTGAAATGTTGCAAGTGAAATGTAATGAAAAATGGGGTTCATCAAATGACTTAATATACACCTAGTATATAGTATTGATTTTGTTGGTGGGTTATTTTGGACTACATCTGGCTGTACTCAGGGCTCACTCTTGACTCTGTGCTCAGTGACCACTCTTGGTGGCTTCAGGAGACAATATCTTGTCTGGCACCTGAACCCTGATTGACCACACGTGAGACAGATTTCCCACTCTCTGCACTGTCCTTCTGGTCCTAAGTTTGATATCAAAAGTCATCACAATGGCAGATTGATTAAAAGAAAGCAAATGATATAATAAAAATATATAATCAGCTAACTAGATACTAACTAGCTCATTGGAAACTTGAATATATAATTTATAATAGCTATTGCACAGATTCCTTACTAAGATAATTTGTGATCAAATACTCAAATTCATAGTTATCATTTTCTTTCTCTTGTCATGTTTTGTCTTCTTGTAGACTTAAGGAGTTGCTCTCGTGGTCCATGGAATGCAGGGGGGGTTCAACGGGGAAAGCTGGTTTCTGCTCTGCCGGGTGTATCTGTGTCTGTGGCTCAAGAATTCCTGGGCTTGAAATACTCTCCTCTGAAGGGCGGGTCTCTGTAGGGTGGGTCCTTGTAGGCTGTGTTCCTGACAAGCTGGGCTGGAGACTGGATTAGTCTGTTGGGTGGAGATCTTACGAGCTGCAGCTGCGGAGTGTGGATGGTGAAGATCACTGCCAGAAAGGTGTGGGGGTTTCTCTGGGTTCTTCCGAGGCTCCATCGGGATGGTGGGCTTGGGTTGGAAGTTTCTCTCGTGGTCCATGGAATGCAGGGGGTTCAATGGGGAAAGCTGGTTTCTGCTCTGCCGGATGTATCTGTGCCGGGTGTATCTCCACCATCCCGATGAAGCCTCAGAAGAGCCCAGAGAAACCCCCCACACCTTGCTGGCAGCAATCTTCACCATCCACACTCCACAGCTCATAAGATCTCCACCCAACAGACTAATCCAGTCTCCAGCCCAGCTTGTCAGCAACCCAGTCTACAAGGACCCACCCTGCAGAGACCCACTCTTCAGAGGAGAGTATTTCAAGCCCAGGAATTCTTGAGCCACAGACACAGATACACCCAGCAGAGCAGAAACCAGCTTTCCCTGTTGCACGTGGCCGCTGTGTGGCCGTGCGATTTACCTCCAAATTGCTGTAAATATTCTACCCACCCCTCTGAGAGAGCCCCACAAAGTAATGAGAGTATAGCGCCCGCACGGCAGAGCCTGGCAAGCTATCCGATGCTTGTTTGATATGCCAAAACCAGTAACAAAAATGTTTATTTTCCTGACCCCGAAGGAGCCCTTAATACGGCAGCAGTAAGAAAGGTGAACAAGCAGTGCCTGATAAAATTTCACAGCCATCCTAGGGTGCCAAAACAAAGAAGGACTAAAATAACTGTCTGTACTTTCAATGCACATACGCTGGCATCGGAAGCATATATTGAGGATCTGATGGTGCAAGCGCAAAAGATCAAGTACGACATCATTGGTCTGACTGAGATGAGGAGGTGTCATGCTGTATTTGACACCAGAGAAGAATTGTTCCATGGAACATGCGACAAAAGAGGCTTTGGTGGCATTGGTGTCCTTGTCAACATAACATGGCCGTCAACATTGATTCATTTGAATGCCTAACAAACTGGATAAGACGATTACACTTGAAGAGATGTGGCCCACTGTCAGCAATTTCTATCTTCATTGTCTATGCACCAACATCCACATACAAAGGAGATGAAATTGAGAAATTGTACATGTAACTGGAGGAGTTCTATAAAAAAGATCACACCTTTTACAAGATCATAGTCGGTGATTTTAATGCCAAGATAGGACCAAGAAGATCGGCTGAAGAACTCCACATCGGGACCCATGGCCTAGAATGGAACGAACAGGGTGAGAGACTATCTGAGTTCATCATGTCCACCAAGACCATTCATGGGAACTGACAGTTCCAGAAGGCTGAAGCGAAACGTTGGACATGGGAATCTCCTGGTGGACAGTTCCACAATGAAATTGACCACATCATCTTCAATCGACGGTTTTGTCTGACCGATGTTGCTGTCATCCCCAAATTCCAAACAGGATCGGACCACTGTCTCCTTCGTGCAAAATTCTACTTCCCACAACGGGGAAAAAAGGCTGCAAAGTTTAAAAAAGAGAACTCCCAGAATGAGCACCAACTGGGAACTCTTTGGCACCATTGCAGCAACATGGGAAGATACCACCATTGAAGACATCTATGAAGAATACAACCGACTGGTTCAGCACCTCCATGATTGTGCGAAGAATGCCGAGAGAGGGAAAGACACAAAAGGACCTCTGTCTTCAGAAACTCTCAAGCTCATTCGCCAATGTGGCAAGGCGCGAGCCTCGGGAGACCAAATGCTAATTTCCAAGCTTGCTAAGTGGTGCAGAGAAGTGATAAAAGAAGACCTCAAAGACAGAAGAGCAGAAATATGGGAAGATGCAGCAGAAGCCTGGAAAAGCATTCGAACCGCCTGCCTGTCCTTCACCAACTATAAGACTAAGATGACTGCCCTCCGATGCCCTGATGGATCTATCACATCTTCCAGAAAGGCAATGAAGAAGATTACCCGTGACTTCTACTCAAATCTCTTTGATAGCCACATCCACCTGCCCACATACCAAATTCCACAGGATGGATATGTCATTCCAAACGTTCTCCCTTCTGAAATCTGATATGCCATCTCGTCGGTAAAGAAGGGAACAGCACCATGCCCAGACAAAGTCAGATCCAAACACCTGAAGAATCTGCTGTCGGTACTCATCAATACAATAGCTCGGTTCTTCACATGCTACCTGTCCGAATGCAAGGTACCCTCCCAATGGAAAACCAGCAGGACAGTTCTGCTGTTCAAGAAGGGAGACATTCACAACATCGGCAACTATTGTTCCATCTGCCTGTTGTCCATCATCTATAAACTGTTTACACGAGTCATCCTGAACAGTATTGACAGAACACTAGATGAAGGACAACCATGCGAGCAAGCTAGTTTCCAGAAAGGATTCAGCATAATCGACCATATCCACACAGTAACCAAGATCATGAGGTTTGTAGGGAGTACAAGATGCCGCTCTGTCTCATGTTCATTGATTTACAGAAAGCCTTTGATTCTGTAGAGACTGAAGCAGTCATCGAAGCCCTAGCCAAACAGGGTGTTCAAACCCAATACATCAAGATCCTTCGTGAGCTGTAATACGGATTCACCACCAGGATCTCACCATTCTACAAAGAAGTGATCATTGATGTCAAAAAGAGGGGTTCGACAGGGTGATACCACTTCACCAAAACTCTTCAGCACCACCCTCGAGAACATCATGCGACAATTAGAATGGGAAGTAATGGGGGTGAAGATAGATGGTCGGCAACTACACCACCTCTGCTTCGCTGATGACATTATTCTAATAAAACCAAACATTAGCCAAGCGGCACAAATGCTGGCTGACTTTGGCTGAGAATGTGGAAAGATAGGTGTACAGCTGAATGTGAAGAAAACTATGTTCATGAAAAATGAACTAGTTCCTGAGGCCCCATTCACTCTCAATGGAACAAACATCTCTGAATGCAGCAGTTATGTGTACCTAGGTCGAGAAATGAACATGATGAAAGACCTAAAACCTGAGCTGCGCAGGAGGAAGAGAGCGGCATGGAATGCCCTCAAAGGCATCGAAGAAATAGCTAAAAGGACAAAGACACTCAGGCTCCGGGCACATCTCTTTGACTCCACCGTTCTCCCTGCATTAACATATGCCTCAGAGACCTGGTTCCTATGAAAGCAGAAGGAGAATGCTATTCGGGTCTCCCAGAGAGGAATTGAAAGAGCTATGCTTGGAATATCACTCCTCATTCAAGTGAGAGAATGAATCTGGAGTTCTGACCTCCGTCACTATTCCAGAATCAGAGACGCATTTTCAAGGCTTCGAAAATCAGATGGGCTGGACATGTAATGTGATTTGGAGACAACCGCTGGACTAGAGCCGTTACCGACTGGATCCCACGGGATGTCAAAATATCACGTGGCCGCCACCTACTAGATGGTCAGACTTCCTTGTCAAGACTCTGAAGGAACGGTTTTAGGCTCTTCATATTCCTGAATCAACCAGATGCCATTGGGCTACATTGGCACGTGATAGGGTCCAATGGAAATGTTTTTTGGCACCCACTCGAGCAAATCCATGAATAACGGGATTCAAGTGATCAAGTGATCAAGACTTAAGGAAGGAGTTAAATTTAAGATAATTCTATGAAAGATTTTTACCTTTTAGTAAAGTTCTGTGAAGTAATTGGTTTGTTGGAAATTGTACTAATGAGGGTGAAATTCTCCTGGGGTCTAATTAGTTTGTTTAAAAATTCATAGAATTTACTTACAAATAAACAGTGGCACTTATAACACTTAAGATAAAGGCATAATCCAAAGGTTCTATCTTCTTATAAACAGGTTACTATTGTAGGTGAACCAGCCGATTTTTAAATCTTCTAGCTTATTTCTTGGTAACCTAACTACAGTCTCAGCCCTGATCAAGAAACAGTTTCAGCTAAGATCAAAGGTAAGATCATTTTCCCATAATATATTATAATTATTTATCAATAAAACTCTATTACAAATAATATAATCACTCTTCAAACTCACAAACTTGAGGCTTAACTCTCTACGCAGCATGTCAAGATTCATTAAAGATATAATAAACTACAATACAACAAATTAAATTAAAATCAAAGAGATTTTGAGATTCTTTATATGATTGGTATAAACTTATATTGAAATCATAATATATGTTCATATCAGAATACATTTTTATAACCATATTTCAAGTTAAATTTTCTTACTACGTATAACTTTTGAAAATCTCGCTCTCTTTTATTTGTGGAAGGGTGGTTGGGTCACAAGTGGGTGCTCTGGGGTCAATCCTGATTCTGTGCTCAATGGACCACAGTGGTGATGAGACCAAACCAGGGCCAGTTGCAGACACGGCAGTCACCTGAACCCTCTAGGTCCCTCAAAATAACTCTTAAAAATATACCAGTGATTCAAAGAGCTGCACTAGATTTTTCTTATATAGTTCTCTACTATTGAACATTCCATAGAGTTTTTAATTTCCTGTAACTCTTAAAATTGTATTGAGTACATTTGTGCATAGTGACTGTTTTGCATGCAGCAAGTTCAGGTTCTATCTATAGCATATTCTCCATATTCCCCCAAAGCACTGAGCTGGCGGTTGCTCTCAGGTATCACTGGGTATGATCCCAAACAAAACAAAAGAATACTTATTCCTAGAAAGTATGTGGAGTCAAAAACAGATAAATGATTTATAAATATTCTTATTCTTACTTCATGCATACTATACTATTTTATTGTCTGCTGGGGAAGGTCCCTGAGAATAAAAAGATGCAATAGACCTGCTTTTACCTGTATACAAAATTTATTTTCACCTATATACAAAATTTTCCTCTTGGATAATAAGATGCTGATATTGGGAGTTAGAGGGTGGTAGGGCATTTGTTTGCATAGGCCAATCTAGGTTCAAACCGTGGTAAACATGTGATTCCCTGAGCCCCACCAGCGTTGATCCCTGAGTGCAGAGCCAAGAGCAAGCCTTAGTATTGCCTGGTATGACCCTAAATTAAAAATAAAGAAATAAAGATCTTCACCCATTTATATTTGAAAAGAAAAGACATTTTATAACAGAGCACATTACCCTTTATTTGAATTTTCTTTGGTATGTCTCTAAGTGTTCTCATTTAATTAGTAATGCAATATCCTGTAACTAGGAATGATGGATAATGGTTATTATGGGAGGGTTGGGAGTGAAGGTGAAGGAATGAGGATGCTTATAGATCCAACATAAAGAAATAGTATTTATCATCTTATGAACTGAGATGCTGCTGTTTAATACATCAAATGTCTGGGGAGAAGTTCCTAGTGGTCTCTGACAGAGACAGCTTTTATCAGTTTATACAGATAAATGCACATTAAATACTTGTCATAGTAAGCATACAGTGAATATGTTGAATGAATTAAACTGAATGTAATATTCCTAGTATGTTATTGTTTTTATATTTATGTAAAGACATATATAGCTAATAGTTTCATATCTTTTAGTATATTTCTGTACATTATTTTTATCTAATATAATTAGATATATTTCATATCTTTAGTATATTTCTGTATATTATCTTTATCTAATATATTTAGATATATTTCATATCTTTGGTATACTTCTGTATATTATCTTTATCGAATATATCTAATTCTGTATATTATTTTATCTTTATATAATAATTATCTTTATTATATTATATTTAGTATGTCTTTAGTGTAAAGAAAATTTATATGAGTCTTTTGCTTTTGAATTTTTACTGAAGTCATCAATATATTGAGTGACATTATGTTAAATTGCACATGGGTCATGATTTCAAAAACCATAATTATTAACTACTCAACGCTATAATTATATTGATAGTCTGTTGGGGATCAGTGGGTTCCCCAACAGATATTGGGGTTTGGCAGGGTCTCCTGGCACGTTCAGGCTGATGACCATTCTCTCCAAGCATGGACAAAGGAACAGAACCACAGGCTCCTTGGCCGTCCAAGGCTCTACCACTTTACTAAAGTCAAGTCCGCTCTAGCGGGTAGGATGTTTGCCTTGCACGGCCGGCCCATGCTGGCTCCGGGTTTGATTCCCGGCATCTCATATGGTTCCCCGAGCACCGCCAGGAGTAATTCCTGAGTGCAGAGCCAGGAGTAACTCCTGAGCATTGCCGGGTGTGAACCAAAAAAAAACAGAAAAAAAATCCTCCTAAAAGGTTGGGAGTTGGAAAATGTAAGAGGTGATGGACTTTGACCCTGAAACAATGAGAAGGTGTAAAAACGCTCCTCTTTTTTTGGGGGGCAATCTATCAGAGGACCTTCCCCCAGAGATAGAACCCTGCCCTCAGGCTATAGACCTGCCCAGGACATTCCAGACTACAATCCTCAGACCAAGTTTTATCCTAACCCCAACCAGGTCCTAAATCAGTTGCTTATTTTTGTATCAGGACAGAGTTTGCTTCATGACCATGCTCTAAGCTTATTATATTGTTCATGACACTCAGTCTGTCCTATGTCTAGGCCAGAGTGGCTTACTCAAGGCTTGCCTGGGATCATCTGAGTCCCCCAGTGGGACCCTTCTTTGAGGTATAAGAAACTAGAATCAATATAAGGGCAACTGAGGTTTAAAGGTAGGAAATATGAAGGATGCCCAGGAGTAGATATTTCAGAGTTAATTAACTCCTATATTACAGATGCATAGTCTTAACTGTCTTCCTGTATCTATACAAAAGGCCTTTG
This sequence comes from Cryptotis parvus, assembly GCA_021461705.1. NCBI lineage: Eukaryota > Metazoa > Chordata > Mammalia > Eulipotyphla > Soricidae > Cryptotis > Cryptotis parvus. The sequence continues at coordinate 8,591 of JAJIBD010018760.1, read as the reverse complement.
CTTTAACATAAGAATATGCAAAGGGCATATAAGAAAGAGAAAAACAACATTTCACTTATAATACAAAACCCAGGGAGGGTTGTGAACAAAGGGTAATCCAACAATAGTCAAATGGTTTATTAGAGGTAATTATATTTCTAAAACATGTCAGAAGTATTAAACTGGAGCACAGTCTCTAAAATCCTTTTGTTTATCATAAAGTCAAAGGTGATGTCAGATAGACTTTGTGGGGGAGGGCAAAACCACTTAAATTTCCTCTAGGTTTATGAGTGAGAAATCCTGTGTATGCATAATCATGAGGTTTAGGATATGGTCTTATCACCAAGTGTTGTCGTAACCAAATAGGTTTCAGTATCTCAGACCTTTTCACTGTATTGGGCACAGTGAGGAACCACAAAAAACATTACATGGTGCAGTGAGTAACAGTCTGTGCCTCAAAACTCCCAATTTCCCAAAACTGCTTGCTTAAGGTAGAGATTTATAGATACTGTTTGCACAGTTAGAGCAGTGGGCTCAAATCTAAATTTTTCTGAAAGAGAATAACTCTTACCAGTGTGTAGCAAGTTACAGTTTATAAAACACATCTATAGGAGCGACAGTTGCAGAGGAGGGCTTGGAAGTATAGAACATGGAGCTGACTTTTGCAAGTTCATTTAGAATTGGAGCCAGGAAAGGCATCCAAAGCTTTTATCCCAAGGTTCATAGTATGTGATTATTCCAGTTAATAATTTTTGACTTTGCAATCATAGGAAAGCATTGAACATTCAGTAGAACTTGGAAGTCTGATCTTGTCCCTAGCTACTCATCTCTGCTATATTCTTTTCTAGTGATGCTGGGAAATGGCTATAAGCCATATATGGTAAACCACATACATATTCATAAAGGAAAACAACTAATGAAAGACACATCAGCCTTTTAGCCCCTGAGCACAGAGATAGGAGAAAGCCCTAAGAACAGTGGAACCAAAATAAAGGTATGGCCCCAATTCCAAAATAAAATAGACTCTCAGGTAATTTTTTTCTTGGATGCTGGACATATATATATATATTCTGAGTTTATTTATTTATTTTTTTATATATTCTGAGTTTATTTATTTATTTTTTTAATTCTGAGTTTATTTACAGTAGGTAAAACTATCTAGTGTTTTAATTAGGTATATTAATTGCACTTTTGACCTAAAATATTTTTCATTGTAATGAATTTAACATGGTGACTTAACCTTATGGTAAGTTGAAGAAGATCTATAGTTCTTTCACTGTTAAAATTAAAAGTTATTGCATTTATTCTGTATTTTTCAGTGAATGGCATAAGTGTCTATATGAAGAGATGGAAATAACATGGAGAAAGTAAGAACAAATTGAAATAATCACTGGAGTGTCAAAGATAGGCTCTGAAGTGACTCTTCACTGCTATGAAATTCAGCCTAGTATCGACTCACACTTAGAAGGCATCATTCTTATCTCAGGCCACAGTAAAAGCATCTTATCCAGACCCCAGGAAGTCTTATTTCCTGAATGGGTCACCTCGTGCCTCTCAATAATGTGACTGAATTTATTCTCCTGGGGCTCACACAGAATCCTTACTTGCAGAAAATGTTCTTCATTGTGTTTTTGTTCATTTTCCTCTTTACTGTGCTGGCCAATGTGTTCATCGTCATCACCATCTCCTTCAGCCCCGCGCTTTCTGCTCCCATGTACTTCTTTCTCACTTTCCTGTCCTTCGTCGATGCTTTCTACACCTGTGTCACTACCCCCAAAATGATCATCGACCTGTTGTTTCAGAGGAGAACCATCTCCTTGGGGAGCTGCCTGACGCAGCTGTTTGTGGAGCACTTTTTGGGAGGCTCAGAGATCATCCTCCTCATTGTCATGGCCTACGATCGCTATGTGGCCATCTGCAAGCCCCTGCACTACACCACCATCATGCGTCCTGGCCTCTGCCGTCTGCTGGTGGTGGTGGCCTGGATTGGAGGAATCGTGCATGCCACCATACAGATTCTTTTCATGCTCAACCTGCCTTTCTGTGGTCCCAACGTCATTGACCACTTCATGTGTGATCTCTTCCCACTGCTGAAACTTGCCTGCCGTGACACCTATATGCTGGGGATGGTGGTGGCAGCCAACAGTGGGGCCATGTGTTTGCTGATTTTCACCATGCTCCTTATTTCTTACATTGTCATCTTGAGGTCCTTGAAGTCCCATGGCGCTGAGGGAAGGCGCAAAGCCCTCTCGACATGCATCTCCCACTTCACCGTAGTCGTCCTCTTTTTTTGTGCCTTGCATCTTCACTTACATGCGTCCTGTGGCCACCTACTCTGTGGACAAGTTGGTAACTGTATTCTTTGCCATCTTTACTCCCATGTTAAATCCTATCATTTACACAGTGAGAAACACAGAGGTAAAAAATGCCATGAAAAAATTTGTTGAAGAGAAGAGCAAGTTAGACTGTTCATAGTGGAAACAGAGGGAAACACAGAGGTTAAAAAAAGTCGTGAAATATTAGATGAAGAGAAGAGTAAGTTAGGCTGTTCATAGTGGCAAGAAAGTGATGCTATATGTAAATAGGATTATATGTGTAGCTAACCGTAAAGGAAAATGAACACATTTTGTAAATTGCTGACCAAAAACTACTCAAAAAGAACATTTATTGAGAACATATTAATGTATAAGCTATCTGATACATACTCTAGATTTAAAAAAAAATTCCTATTTAGACTGAACATTTCTTTAAATTTCAAAGCTATCTTAAGTATTAGGATTAATGTCAATTGTTTTCCTAATCATTATTGATTTGTACACATCCATTGGGATTTCATGTCATTTTCATTCTTCAGTTTCTCCAAATTTATAAATGTTTGTGTTTTGTAGTTTACAGGTACTAAGAGATATATGACGATCTGGATCAAACTAGTGTATTTGGAAAACTAAACTGGCTTAGAACTATCTTATATTAAGGTGCTATCTTGACTTTTCTTTCCCTTTATCTTTTTATTCCTTATATAGTTAAGTAGTATTTTATATATAATTCTTTCTATAAAAAAAAAAACTGTATAAGTTTAACCTGATAAATCAATGTGATAAAAATTGGCACTATGTATCCATTATCCCTGTTTTCTCTGCTTATGTTCCAAATTATGAGGTTTCTTTGTGCAGTGGGGAAAATTAAACATTGCTCTGTTTGAATATGCACTTCCATACGTGTTTATGTCTATATGAACCTGCTTGTGTATAGTCCTTCCTAGTCATTTTCCTTTTACAAATACATAACATACCAGACGTGTCGTATCTTTACATTATCGTCTATCTTAAACTCAGGAAATTTTCTATGGGAATTTTAATGAAGTGAAAGAAGCAAAGCAGATAATGGTATTGGGAATGGAGCTATGGACCTTAGAGGTCTTGCTTTTGGGGTCACACCCAGGGATGCTCAGTTGTTACTCTTGCTCTGCACTCAGGAATTACTCCTGGCAGTGCTTGAGGGACCATATAGGATGCTGGGTTCAAACCTGGGTTTGCTACATGCAAAACAAAAGCCCTATTTGTTGCACTATCATTCTTGCCCTAAATCAATTTTAATATATTTTTATCACTGTATCACTGTATCACTGTCTTCCCGTTCATCATCGATTTTCTAGAGCAGGCCCCAGTAACATCTCCATATGTCCTGTCTCATGCTAGTAGAGCCCAAGGGCACCTGCTTGCTCCAGGAACATAAAGAGCCTCAATCCATTCCGGAATGAGGTCTATAATTATTACTGGTATTTGGCATATCAAATACAACACGGGTAGCTTGCCAGGCTCTGCCGTGAAGGTAGCATACTCTTGTAGTCATCTCTAAGTCCAGCATTTATTGATGAACCCCGCGGCGCAAGCAGCCGTGTGAGCCGGGCTGTGATAGGCTGGTCTGCTGGGTGGAGTTCTGACGAGAGAGAAGTCCAGATGTGGAAAATGGAGGCCCTCATGGAGTGGGGGTCGTCCGGCTTGTTGTAAGGCTCTGCTGGGGTGGCGGGCCAGGGCTAGAATCCACCAATCCCTCCTGGGCACCTAGTGAGTGGCTGGGCACAGGGAGAGCCAGTAGCAGCTCTGCCCCATGTCCAATTTTTTAAATTGGAACGATATATTTTAACACAATTTTAATGTTCACGTGCTTAGATTTCTGGACAAAGAGAAAAACCACTGCAAATCTTTAGTTTGCTGATATTAGAATATAGTTTTTCTCTGGTCTCGCTGCTCTTTACTCAACTATGTCTAACATTTGGATAAAAATGGATTTACTATAGGATCATAATGAACATAAAATACTTAACCTCTGATGGTGGAAAATGAAGACCTATAGTCTTAGGTGGATATATGGGGAATGGGCAATGGGAGTGATTTTCCTTCCACTTTGGCACTGTTGGATAACACCCTTAAAGTGACAGTACCCCTATCTACAAGGTTATAACAGTTTGAAGACTGTTAAAATGGTCAGAGGCCAGGATTCTGAAACTGGCCAGAGGCTAGAAATAGGGCCCCAGGAGAGCATCCGGGGCTTCCAAACTGAGAGAGCAGCAGCCCCTGCTGCCTGAGCTGGAAGGCCTGCACCTAGGCCCTGAGGCCCCTGGTGCCCTAACTGGATAGCCAGCATCGGGTGGGAGAGTCTGTTCCTGGTGCCTGGGCCCAAGGTCTAGCACCCAGGCCACAAGGCCACACGGCTACAGGACTGCTGGGCCTCTGGGCTACAGGGCAACAGGACCAAACAGTGAAACAGAGAAATAGAGATAGGGACATAAACAGTGAGATAGAGGCAACAGACAAAACGGGCAATATTAGAGAAATAAAGGAAGGAACAGAGATAGAGAGAAAAGAGGTCTAAAGAGAGTAGCCTTGAATAGAAAGGGCCTAAGAAAGGAGGTCCTGAAAAGACAGGTCCTGGGAGAGGACCAAAAGGAGATGCCCTGAGGAAAGATGTCCAGAGAGAGGTTGTGATGAGAGGAGGTCTGCAGAGATGCCCTGATTACAGCAGCCTGCCTGGCAATGCGGGAAAGGGCCAGAGGTCCCTGGGGAGAGGGCCAGAGGTCTCAGGGAGCAGCAAGGTGGAGTGAGGGAGTAAAAGAACTTTCAGGAAGCTCTGGGCTTATCTTTTATCTGTCAACGGGTTGGGGGAATGGTGATAGCACAGGACACAGGTCGGGCCCTAGTGGATTGTGAGCACTATCGTGACCCTGCTACACCCTGGCGTCTGCTACCATGGTTACCCCCTGGCCCCCCAATACTGTTAGTGTCTGGAGTGCACAGGGGGCTCCCTTGGGTTTGGGGCCATTGCTCCTGAAGGGGGAGCCACACTTCCCCCCCCTTTCCTTTTATTTATAAGCCCTAACAGGTATACTATGAATCTATAGAAACACAAAGATACAGAAAGACAGAAAAATTGTAACAAATAAATGAAGTTTAAAAAAAATTGCTCCCTTTAGTTCCTAATTACTTAAATCTCTTAATCTAGATATTTCTTAAATCACTATCACTATCTTCACTATCTTCCTGTTAATCATCTATTTGCTAGAGCAGGCACCAGTAATATCTCCATATGTCCTGTTTCATGCTAGTAGAACCCAAAGGCATCCCCTTGCTCCAGGAACATAAAGAGCCTCAAATAATTATATTAGGTCAAGGGAATGACCTAATACAAATGTTACTGGTAGTTGGCATATCAAATACTACACGAGTAGCTTGCCAAGTTTGCCATGCAGGTGGCATACTGTTGTAGTCACCTCTAAATAAAGCATTTATTGATGAACTGCGCGGCCTCTAGTTGCCGCATGAGCCAGGCTGTGATAGTCTGGTCTGCTGGGTGGAGTTGTGAGGAGAGGGAAGTCCGGATGTGGAAAATGGCGGGCCCCATGGAGTAGGGAGGGTGGTCTGGCTTGTTGTGAGGTTCTGCTGGGGTGGCAGTCCAGGGCTAGAACCCGCCATGCCTCCCAGGTGCCTCACGAGCAGCTGGACACAGGGAGAGCAAGTAGCAGCTCTGCCCCATGTCTGAGAGTCTCTGGATCAGCATACCTGGGCCAGATTGAAGAAAAAAACTGCTGCAGGGTGGCTGTCAATGATCCGGGCTGTGATAGTCTGGTCTGCTGGGTGGAGTTGTGATGAGAGGGAAGTCCGGATGTGGAAAATGGCAGGCCCCATGGAGTAGGGGAGGGTGGTCTGGCTTGTTGTGAGGTTCTGCTGGGGTGGCAGGCCAGGGCTAGAACCCGTCATGCCTCCAGGGCACCTCACGAGCAGCTGGGCACAAGGAGAGCAAATAATTTGTATTTCTTAAATACAAATGATACTATTTTTCATTTTTCTTACCAAGACCCATTTGAAGCAAAGTAACATTCTTTTATGTAATCTCAAGAAAGGGGATTAAAGTAAGATTTTAGAGCTATTACTCTATAGGTTTCATATGTTATTATAGTTTCTAGACATATGGAATCGTAGCTTCTAGACATATATATGCATATATGTATAAATTATAAATGATATATTTGGACTATAAATTCTCTTCTATAAACATAGAAAATACCAGTTATTCAATAGCACTACATAGTAATTTGTTCATTTTTGTGCATGTTACATTTTATTATTTATTATTTGATTTTTAAAAAACTTTTTTGGGTCATACCCTGTTGCACACAGTATTTCTCATTGCTCAGGAATCACTGTTGGTGGTGCTTGGAAGACCGTAAGGGAATGCGAGGGATTAAGTTCAGGTCAGCTATGTGCAAGGCAAGAACAGCCTTACCTGCTGTCCTATGTCTCTGCCTGCTGCACTCACTTACGTGCTGTACTATTTCTCTAGCCCTACACTTTATTTTTATTTTTCATTTTTCATGATTGTTTAGGTAATTAAGTGTGACAAAATTCAAGTTTATGCTATAGATATACAAAGTTATATTGTAACTATATTGCCCACTACTGTTATTAGAGTGCTCGTGACCTCTACCCCATCCCTGTGCCACCTCTGGTAGTCACTGTCACCCCCATTTCCTTGTTATCTGTTGATTGACAGTTATGGTTTTGTGAGTATTATTATGTCCCTTAGTCACCACCTGGACTTGCAGACTGACCACTTATGTTCCTGATGGCACTTCAAAGCTTCTGTTAAATTGTCACCCCTAACTTCAGTGCTTCTCACAAATGTCCTTTTTCTCATATTAACTAGTCACCTGTGGTATTTTCTTCCACATTTTAGGTGACTGTGGTTTAGCTTAAACATGGCAATTTTTAATTCATAAGAAATAGAAGAGAAGATAAATAGCACAGCAGGGATGGTGCTTGTCTTCATGCAGCCACCCAGGTTCTATCCCTAGTATGCCAAATGGTCCCCTGAACACTACAAGGAGTATTTCCTGAGTGCAGAACTAGTAATAGCCCCTAAGTATTGCAATGGTGTGACCCAAAGAGTTGAAGAATTAAAAAAAGTAGAAACTGGTTGCAAGGTCTAGGCCTAAATAAACATCATTAATATTTAATATTAAAATAAAAGTTTTTAACTTCTAGTGAGAATTAGATATTTTAATAGACTAGATTTAATGAAATCACTTGTATCACTTGTCTTCCCATTGTTCATCAATTTGCTGGAGAGGGCACCAGTATTATCTCCATTCATTGGGAATCAGATCTATTATTGTTGCTTTTTTTTGGCATATCAAATTCACCACAGGTAGCTTTCCAGGTTCTGTCGTGGCTCTGGGTTCATCTCAGGGGCCCAGTCTTTTTCTGTCAGACCATCAACCACCCAGGGTCCACAGGGCAGAGCCCTGGGTGTAGACAAGCCTGTCTCTTGTCTGCCACCTGCCAATACAGCCGGGCATCGCAGCCACACCTACAACACCTTGAGGTGCAGTAGTGTCTTAGTTTCATGTAATCCCAGTTGTTTAATCTATGTTTGATTGGTCATTGGTATTTGATCTTTGGAAATATCTTTAGCTTCAAAGTCATGGAGGGTTTTCCCTATGTTTTCTTAAATGTACCTTATGGATTCAGGTCTGATGTTGAGGTCTTGTTTTAAATCAAAGATTTGCATCCAGTTTAGGAAGTTGTAAACTAATTTCCCAGACAGTTGTGCATTAATAGACTATTTTTAAACAGAGTCTTGCTATTTTATAAAGGCAGGATATTTGTTTAAAAGTAATTTGTGATTAACATCATTCTTCTCTCCCTGAAAAAAAACATGGGAATGGCAATTTAAATGTTGAATATTTATAAAATAATTGAGTCCTTATATACCCTTTGAAATATATCACATTAGTTTTATTTTTATTTATTTGTTTATTTTTACATTGATTTTAATATTTCTTATTTTATATAGAATGAAGTTAAAGCCATAGATGTTGTTAGGCCTCTATTAAGTATTCAGAAGGACTAACCATAATGTGTAAAAATCAGAACTTTTACATGGGTATTTTTTATTATTTTTTCCCTTCACTTATTTAAACACCGTGTTTTACAAGTTTTACATAATAGTTAATAGAAAGATTCATCATTCAGAACAATCTTACCACCAGTGTGCCCCCACCACCACCAGACACCCTCATTTTCCATCACCCTCCATCTCCATTTCAGCTCCCT
>JAJIBD010018755.1:0-18665 GCA_021461705.1 Cryptotis parvus | reverse complement strand
TGTATAATGCTTTGGGGAGTATTGACATAGTTGATCCTCTTAATCCATGAGCAGGAAAGTGTTTACATTTCCTCATGTCCTCTTTTATTTCTTAGTAGCGTTTTGTAATTTTCTTTGTACAAGTCCTTTACATCCTAGTTAAGCTTATTTCCTAAGTACTTAATTTTCTGAGGCACAATTGTAAATGGCATTTAAAAAAATCACTTTCTTGTTTAATTATTTTCATATAAAAAGGTCATGGACTTTGGAGTATTGATTTTGTAACCTGCCGCTCTACTATACAAATCTACCGTTTCTAGGAGTTTTATTTTTATTAGAGTCTGCGGGGGAATCGCTATGGCGCCCCTGCACAAAATCCGGGCGCAGGATCTGGGATCCCCTTCTGCTCCAGAGGATGGTTGGCCAGCTGAGGGAGAAAGATGCAGGAATCTGGTGTGGTTTTAAATGCAGGATAGGGGAGGGGGGGGGGGAATCGGGGACATTGGTGGTGAGAAATGGGCACTGGTGGAGGGATGGGGGGCTGGAACACTGTATGACTGAAACCCAAATGTGAACATCTTATGAACATCTCTGTAATGGTATATCTCACGGTGGTATAATATTAAAAAATAATAATAAAAGAGAGCCAGGATTCAAAGAACAGCAGCAAGGGTGAAAAATTTTGTTTCAAATTCAAGTCATTCTCTTCTATTTTCTCTTTATCTAGCTTAAAAGCCACTCTACCTACCAATATTTGAAATATGGCAGAAGGAATGTTTTTATGAAAGGCTTAAAAACCATTCACATACACATAAATTAGATCTGGCTTATCTTTTTCACCAAAAATATTTTCTTTTCTGAAACCTGGAAATTGAGTAAAAAATACCCTCAAATTTGGAAATGAAATTAAGCCATTTATTTTTTTCTGCGACGTGAACCAGAAATCAGTATACCAATACTCCCCAGATAGAATGTGAATTCACTTCAAAGAACTGTTTTCTCTTTAATAAATCATAAAGCACAAAAAATAAATGAAATGCTTTACTTAACACAGGTTCAGGCATACAAATCAGCAATAGGAAAAACCCTGTGCTAGGATGCCTGGCTAGGACCCCGGCCACGTGTAGGCCAAGATGGCAGCCCCACAAGATAAGGCCCTGTAGAGAGGAGACAAAGACAAGGTACCAGCAGAAAGGGGGAGAGAGTAACCCAAAAGAATGTGAGCCCAAAAAGGAGCGGAGAGGAAGCAGCCTAGTTTTTATATTCCTCTAACTCAGACCTCCCACTTTTATGGGAAGCTGGCAGGGTCAAATGCCATCAGGTAATTTATTCAGGACATTACTTAAGCCCTTTTTGAGATGTTAATGTCACTGAGCCAGGATCTGCCTAGTAAATGTCTTTACAGGTAGAGATGAGGGGCTTCTGAGATGAGTTGTATCTCAGGATACAAAGGCATATATCTGTACCAAAGACTATAATAATGCCAGTTAAATATCTCTCCAAGAGTCTTTACTTCATGGTAGTTTTGTATTTTAGTTGACTTTTGAGTTATCAGGGAGCCATGCTTGCTTGCTTGGAGGCTAACAGCATTTCTCTCTGGTCTAAGTACTTAGAGATCCAACGTGGTCAGACAAATATATCAGTAAGATGAAGCTAGTCCCACGATGATTGTAGTAGCATGAGAGAATATTTAAATCAGCCAGTATAGAATACATGGTCAGATAAACTGCCACATTTAAACTACCCTCCCTATCTAAGAAGTGATCTGCAGGGAGGCAATCCATGTCCCTGCAGAGGCTCTCAGGTGTCCTGCAATAAGAGTCTTTAAGGGTATCTTTGTATAGTGAGTGTTATGTTATCAATAAATGGTGATATCTTGACTCCTTTTTTTTCTATCTCGATACCATTATTGTCTTTTATCCCTGATTGCTATGACAAGTAATTCCATTATTATATTGAAAAGTAGTGAGAGTTAGCAATATTGTGCTATCTTAGTTATTAGGGAAAAGGCTTTTAATTTTTCTCTATTGAGAAAAATGCTTGCAGTGGGCTTTTGGTGGATGACTTTGAGTACATTGATGAAAGTTTCTTCAACTCCCATTTTGCAGAGAGCTTTATCATAAGTGGTAAAGCCACTGGTGGAGGGATGGCTGCTGGAACACTGTAAGGCAGAGACTCAATTATGAACATTCTTGCAGTTGTATGTCTCACATGGTATAATAAAAATTAAAAAAGAAAAAAGAAAAGTCAGGAGTAACCCCTGAGTATTGCTGGGTGTCACCCAAAAGAAGCAAAATAAAAGAATATTTAGCCAATACCCCTCTGATACGGTTTAATATCCAAGATACACAAAGCACTGACAGAACTTTACAAGAAAAATCATCTAACGACATCAAAAAATGGTGAGAAGAAATAAAAAAAAAACTTCTTTAAAGAAGAAATGAAAATGGCTGTAACTTGTCAAATGCTTTCTTTGCATCTATTGATACGATCTTATTTTTTATTGATATGATTATGTTGATTGACTTGTGAATGTTGAACCAAACTTGCATGCCCTGAGTGAATCCTACTTGGTCATGGTTTATGGTCATTTTGATGAGTCTTTGGATACTACTTGCTAGTTTTTTTGTTGAATATTTTAACATATAGGTTCATTATGGATATTGGTTTGAAATTTTCTCTTTTGTGATGACTCTGATTTGGGTATCAGGGGTGATATGTCCCTCATAGAAACTGTTTAGGGAGTATTTCTGTTTCTCAATTTCCTAGACAAGCTTAAAAAGTACTGGCGAAAGGTGCTTTAAAAGGTCTGGAACATTTCACTAGTGAAACCATCTGGACTTTGACTTTTTTGTTTGGTAATGCTTTTGATTATCATTTCAATTTCTTCCATAGTGGTAGGTTTGTTTAGGCATTCCAAGTCTACTTGACTCAGTCTTGAGAAGTTATACAAATCCAGGAATTTGTGCATTTCCTCTCTAGGTTCTCCTGTTTTGTGGCATACAAACTCTCAAAGTAATCTCTGATGTTCTTTTGAATTTCTTTGGTTTCAGGTGCAGTGACCCCTTTTCATTTCTGATTTGGTTTATTTGAATTCTGTCTCCGCCATTCTTTGTGAGTCTTGCAGGTGGTTTGTCAGTCTTGTTTATTTTTAAAGGAACCCAGTCTTGGTTCCATTGATCTTTTGGATTATTTCTTTGGATACCAGCTAGTTTGGAATGGTTTGAGGTTCTTTATGTTCCTGGAGCAAGCAGGTGCCCTTGGGCTCTACTTGCATGAGACAGGACATATGTAGATGTTACTGGTGCCTGCTCAAGCAAATCGATGATGAACGGGAAGACAGTGATACAGTGATACCAGCTAGTTAATATTTGCTCTACGTTGTTATTTCCTTCCTCCTACCTGAGTTGGGCTCCATTTATTGGTCAATTTCAAGATCTTAAGTAGTGAAGTCAAAGTATTTATGGAGGCCCTTTCTTCCTGATGAAGGCTTGTAGAGCTATAAACTTTCCTTTTAACACTACTTTCTCTGTTTCCACAAGTCCTGGTAGCTCGTGTCTACATTCTCATTTGTTTCCAGGAATCTTTGGATTTCCACTTTGATTTCCTGTATGACCCACTGGTTGTTCTTAAGTTTATTTTACAGGTATTTTATTCAATTTTATGTTTCTGTATTTGTTTAACTTATAATTTCAGTGCATAATGGCGTGAAAGAATAGTTGACATAATTTTTATCTTCTTGATTTTATGGATGTATGCTTTGTGTCCAATATGTGGTCTGTTTTGGAAAATGTTTTATGTGAACTGGGGAAAATATTTATTGAATTTTGGGGCATGAGAAGCCCTGCAGATGTGATGTAGTCCTTTGTATTCCATTTCTTCCTTCAGAACCAGTATTTCCTTATTGAGTTTCAATCTTGTTGATCTATTAAGAGGTGAAAAGCAGTGTTGAAGTCTCTAACTACAATAACTACAATTTTTTGTCATCATTGTCTATATGAAGTATTTTATAAATTGTTTTAAGTATTTTGTGGAACCTCTACTAGGTGAGTGATGCTTAGAGTTTAATTTGTCCCTGATATACATATCACTTGATTATTAAAATTGGCATTCACTGTCCCTTCTAACCGTTTTTATCCTGGAATATATGTTATCTTATACAAGTCTTGACAATCCAGCAACTTTGAGGAAGTTGTGTGAAGAATTATTTTCCAGTGTTCGACTTTGCATCTGTGTTTGATCTGACTGTTCAAGTGAATTTCTTATAGGGAGTAGAATGTTGAATTCAGCTCTTTGATCCTTTTTTCACTCTGTGTCTCTTAAGTGGTGTGTCTGGACGTTGATATTGAAAGAGATTATTGTCATAGTATTTTTTTACCATCTTTCTCTGTAAGATTGTTGTGCTTTGGGGGCTTGTCTTATCTTACAGTAGCTCCTTCGGCTCTTATTTTAAAGTTGCTTTTGAGTCTATGAAACTCATGAACTATTGTTTATCCAGGAAGTGATCACTGTCTCTGTATCACTGTCTTCTCATTCATCATCGATTTGCTCGAGTGGGCATCAGTAACATCTACGTATGTCCTGTCTCATGCTAGTAGAGCCCATGGGCATCTGCTTGCACCAGGAACATAAAGAGCCTCAAACCATTCCATTAGGTCATGGGAATGAGGTCTATAATTGTTACTGGTATTTGGCATATCAAATACGACAGGTAGTTTGCCAGGCTCTGCCATGTGGGTTGCATACTCTTGTAGTCACCTCTAATCTCAAGCATTTATTGATGAACTGTGTGGCCTCAAGCGGCGCGCAAGCCAGGCTATAATCAGCTCTTTTGCTGGGTGGAGTTCTGACAAGAGGGGAGTCCGAATGTGAAAAATGGCGGACCTCATGAAGTGGGGGTCATCTGGCTTCTTGTGAGGCTCTGCTGGGGTGGCGGGCCAGGGCTAGGACCCGCCATCCCTCCCAGGCATCTCGTGAGCTGCTGGGCACAGGAAGAGCTGGTAGCAGCTCTGTCCCATGTCTGAGTCTCTAGATCAGTTGTGTTTAGTCCTTCAAATCTGAATGAGAGTCTAGCAGGGTAAATATTCTTGGTGAGGCCTTCATTTCTTTGAGTTTTTGTTTTCAGTATATCCCATCACTGTGTTTGGGCTCAGAGGGTTTCTTCTGATGAATGTGCTGCAATCAAATGTAGGCTTCTCTGAATGAAATTTGTTTCTTTGATCCTGCTGCTTCCAGTATTGCATCTACATCTGGGACATTCATTGTTCTGATTAGGATATGTCTTGATTAGGATATGTCTTGGAGTCTTATGATCTCTTTTAGCTAGTACCGTTTAAACTTCTTGGATCTGATTCCTTCATCTTTCATCACTGGGAACTTTTCTGCTCTGATGTCTTTAACTGTCTTTCTCCAACTTCTGTTTTTGCTGAGTGCTTTCTGTAGCTCATCTACAAGCTCACTGATTCTGTCTTTGGCTGTTGTCATATGGACCTATTGAATTTTTCATTTCATCTACCAAATTTTTTACTAATGACACTTCCATTTCCAGTTTTCTTATTTCTGCTTTCATTTTCTTTTTATTGATTGATTGTTGCACTGTTATTTTCATATCCTCCTCTATTTTATTTGTTGTCTGTTCCACTGTTCCTTCGAGTTCATTAAAATCCTCAGGATTTTATCTCTGAATCCATTTTCAGAGCTTTTATGTATGCGGGTCTATCTTGTTCAGCCTTCAGAACTCTTCTTCATCCATTTCTTGTGATGAGTGTCTGTGTTATTTCCCCATGATGTTATGGTAATCTGGAAGTGACATCACCCACTACATTTCTACCTCTAAGAAATGTAGGTGTCCTCTTTTGCCTAGATGCTTTATATGGGCACCTGGAGCTGAGCAGGTGGCTTTCTATTCGCTATTGCTTGCACTGTCCAGAAAGTCCTTGAATATTTTTATAGATTTATTATGAGCTGTGGAGTGGTGAAGAAATGTGCTGTTGGCTCTCAGGAGTACCTGGAACATAATGGCCAGTGCTGTGAATATTGGTTCCCTCTTCGGATCTCCAAGATTTTTTTTCTGGTCACTGAGTTACATTTTTAAATCAGCCATTTAGGTGAAAGAACAATATCATGAAAATACATTACTCTAGTTAATGATATACATGATGAAATGTTTATGACTAAGAGTCTAACTGATGACTAAAACTTACTTTGGAAATTTATATGAAATAAAGATTGAGAATATTATTGAAGGATGATAATATGAATGGAATTGTCACAAAGTAAGTTTAATATATATATATATATATATATATATATTGTCCCTTAGTTGTGAGTATGTTTGTGTTTATGGTAAATGTCTTTGCAATTTTTTCTTTTTTTAGAAATCTTCATTATAAAATTTTGAAAAAAGGGAAACTTGAAATAACGAAAGGATGTTGCATTGGAAACCATAATAATTAAATTGCCTTTAATTGCTTCAACTTATAGCTGATATAAAATATATAATATTTGGTATGCTATAAATGTTTAACATTGCTTCTTCTGGAATTTCCACTTTTTTGTTGCATTTTCGTCTTCCTTACTGGATTCAAACCTCACTTGCTTTGTGCCATTCTTCCAATGTACATTGCTGAGTATTGGTTATAAACAAGGATATCCTTATTATAGGCAGGCTGCACACTACATTGAGTCAGTCTCGGGAAGGGGTGCTATTTCAGGGATCATTTTATGCGTTTAATTCTTGGGTTTAAGTGTGGGTAAGAGGTCTACTTTCATGTCCCACCACCATCTGTTATGCCTTTCTGTATGCATAATGCTTAATTATAGCACAGAGGACCCTTTGTTTCCCACTGGTGACTGAGGGCAGAAATATTGTGTAGCTTTTTATCTATAACCTCATTTAGACTCAGGCAGCCAATAAATGGACATCCATGAATAGTTTTCAATGAAGTAACGGTTCTATTGAATCCTTTTTTTTTTTAGGATCGTGCCAGGTAATATTGGGGTTTACCAAGAACATACTCAGCAGTGATCAGGAAACAATTGATGCATGGGATAAAAATTTAGGGTTCTCACACATGCTGGCCATGTGTTCTAACATTTGAAAGCACCAAATCCTAGCCACTAGACTAATAGCTAATTACTAATGTCCTAACATTTGAACCATATCCACAGCCCTTAACTGAATTTTCTTAATAACCCTCTAAGATAGTTACTAAATTCACCTATTCAGATGAAAAACACCAATGTTAAATAACCTGCTCAAATCACCACAGTTTGCCTGACTCCAAGTACAGGTTCTTAAGTGCTCTCTTGCTCTTACTATTATAACAATTAAATGCCTTATGGAATTCTTCTTTGGAGTACAAAGAGCATTGCATAGGAGAGAGGAAGAAGACTTGGTATAAGGGTGTTCTGGCTGTTTCTCTCGGAGATATTTTTCCCTCTCCTCAAACTCCTTTCTAAAGTTGCTGAAAACTACAATTTAGAGTCCACACCTGGAAGTGAGAGGATGGGGTCGCTGGAGGGACCCTAGGCAATGAGAAGATCAAACCGCGGTGGGCTGCTTGCACGGCGCCTGCCATACCTGCTGCACTACCCTTTTCACCCAAGTACACGGAATTTGTTTTCTTTTTTGGATGACACAGCAATGCTCAGGAATTCCCCTGGCTCTTTGCTCAGGAATTCCTCCTGATGGTGCTCAGAGACCATATGGGATGCCTGGGATGGAACCTGGGTCGGCCGCATGCAAGGCAAACGCCCTAATCACTGTGCTATAGCTCCAGCCCCCTGTACACGGAATTTTTTTTTTCTTTGGGTCACACCCGGAGACGCTCAGGGTTATTCCTGGCTCTGCACTCAGGAATTGCTCCTGGCGGTGCTCGGGACCATATGGGATGCCGGGATCAAACCCAGGCCAACACAGACTGGTAGCGCCGCAAGCCAAAAGCCCCTACCCGCTGGGCTATCGCTCCTGCACCAATTTTTTAATTAATATTTTATTATACCACTGTGAGATATAGAAGAGTATGCTATCCATGCGGCAGAGCCTGGCAAGCTACCCGTGTCGTATTTGATATGCCAGATACCAGTAACAATTACCTCATTCCCATGACCTGATGGAATGGTTTGAGGCTCTTTATGTTCCTGGAGCAAGCAGGTACCCTTGAGCTTTACTTGCATGAGACAGGACATATGGAGATGTTACTGGGGCCCGCTCGAGCAAATCGATGATGAACGGGAAGACAGTGATACAGTGATACCTGGAAGTGAATAGCACTTCTGCTGACCCTGCACTCCTCCCTAAATTGGTGATTAATTTTGGATAATAACCTTAGTTATACTCATTAGTTTCCTTTTCATTAAAAAAGATTTAAAAACTGTCATTTTAGTTGGGTGTGGAGAGAGGGATTGAATAAAAGCACTACAATGGAAAAATTGCTAGCAGAAAAAAAATGCATTTCCCATTGGAGTGTCATGTTACAGAAATAACCTGAGAATGACCTAGTGTGTAAGATTATTACGACATTTTTGGCCTAATACCAAGGTAGAGTAAGTAGCTGCCCACATTTTGGTAGTGCGAGAAGTTAAAAGTTCTTGACATTCATCAAGTCTTAGCTTTGTGTATGCCTCAGCATTTGAAATCTGTATTAAAATTATTGATTCTGTTTAAGGGTCCAAAGAATTTTATTCAAATTTAAATATAAATATATTGTTCACTAAAGGTTACCTGATTAATTTATATTCAGGCATTGACAACTTAAAAAATATGTTGAGATAAAAATGAGTTTATAATTTTGTAAATGTATTTGAGGGTGCCATATCAAACCCATAACCAGATACACCCATACCCATACCCCTTAACAACTTTCCATTGAACCCTGTTTTTTCTCACTGTTAAACACAAAAACAGTAACTTGAGGACTTAAGAGATAAAACAGTTGATAGTGTGTTCACCTTGCTCATGACTGGCCTGGTTTGATACCCACAACCACATATGATCCTGAAGCACAGAGCCAAGAGGAAGCTCTAAATATTGTGAAGTGTTCCCTCCTAATACCCAACAAAATAATGCTAATTTGAAGTATATATACCCTAGAAACTGTTATTAGTATGTTCTTGGGGGGTTTAAATGCTTTTGGGAGTTTAAATGCATTTTGGTTAGCTTCTAGATTTTATACATACACACATCGCACACAAATATATATATATATATATATATATATATATCTTTAAGCTTGATTCAATTCTTTGAGTTGTGTGGGTAAGAGGTCTACTTTCATGCCCCAGCACCATTTGTTATATATTTCTGTAAGGATAATGCCTAATTGTAGCTCAGAGGATATATATAAACATATCTGTTTATATATATTGATTATACATAATATATTGTATATTATAATATAATATATAGCACATCTATATATCGTATGGTATATTTAACATATTATATATATCATAATTAAATACATATACATATGTATATATATAAAAGCAGACTATTGATCCTATGTTAATAAGTTTTCTTGGATACTCTGGTATCCCATATGGTCCCCAGGCACCAGCAGGAATAATTCCCTCTAAATGCACAACCAAGAATTACCCCTGATTATCACCATGTATGGCCACGTTAATAGTTTTTCTTGGATTTCTGAATTCTTTACTGTATCAGTGCCTGAATAATAAAGCTGCATTTCTTTTCATTTTGAGTCACACCTGGAAGTGCTCAGGGCTAAGTACTTAAATGTTTCCTATAGCAAGGGATCACTCCTTTTGGGGATCAAGGACCATATGAGTTGCTGAGGATCAAATGGAGATTTGTCATGTGTAAGGCAACTGTGTTATCACTCTGGCCCTGCAATAGACCTACATGATGTTTTTTGTTAGTGGTAGAAGCTATCATTCTCTTTAAGCAATGAAACTGCCCTATCTGCTTAAGATAAATCAATTGATTTATCTATCTATTGATTAGATCAATCAATCTTTATCTAAACTAGTTACATTATTTTCCCAACTCTAAAGAGCGATAAGCGGGGCCGGAGCGATAGCCCAGCAGGTAGGGCATTTGCCTTGCACACAGCCGGCCTGAGCTGACCTGGGTTCAATCCCGGCATCCCATATGTCCCCATAGCACCGCCAGGAGTAATTCCTGAGTGCAGAGCCAGGAGAAACCCTGAGCATTGCCGGGTGTGGCCCAAAAAGCAAAATAAATGAATAAATAAATAAATAAATAAATAAATGAATGAATAAATAAATAAATAAATAAATAAATAAATAAATAGAAATAAAAAATAAAGAGCAATAGCACAGTGGGTAGGGCATTTGCCTTACATGCGGCCTACCGGGTTCAATCCCGACATTGCATACGGTCCCTCGAGGCACTGCCAGGAGTAATTCCTGAGCAAAGAGCCAGGAGTAACCCCTGATGGTCATCAGTCTGACCCAAAAAGCAAAAAAAATAAAATTAAAATTAAAAAATTAAAAAGTACATTTTTGCAAGGTCCCAGCATGTCTTGGGCCTAAGCTGATTTGAATTATGAAAGTGAACACTGAGGAATAAGACAATTTCTTAAAGTGATGTTTAATATATTGTATATTTTTGAATATAAATATGAAAATTATTTTTAAAAACACATAAGGTGAAAATTATTTCTCTTTATACCAAAAAATACCAAATTTTTGCTTTTCATTTTTTTGTTTTATTTAAGTTTTTGCTTAGGAACCATACCTGGTAGATCACAAGTCTTCCATCTGGTTCTTTGCTCAGGGTTCACTCATGATCATGCTGGAGGGACCATAGGTAGTGCTGGGGAATGAACATGAGATATTCTGTGTGCAAAGAAAATTATCTATTCACTTTACTATCTCTCCTGCCCTTGTTTGAATTTTTATATGAGGGTATTATTGACAAATGTGTATACTCATCTACTGCATTTTGAAACTATCTTAATTATCAACCATTTTACATTGATGTACAAAAGATAACTCATCACACTTTATACTGACATTTTGGTTCAAAGGTAAAATGCTGTTTAATTTTTTTTGTTTGTTTGGCCATACCAGGTGATATTCAGGGGTAATTCCTGGCTGTGTACCAGGAATTACTCCTGGTAGTGTTCAGGTCACCATAGGGGATGCCAGAAATCCAACCCAAGCTAGTTACATACAAGGCTAGGGCCTTACCCACTGTACTATCTCTCCTTAAGATGAATGTTTTAAAATACTTAAGGGTATCACTATCACTATCTTCCCGTTGATCATCTATTTGCTAGAGGGGGCACCAGTAATATCTCCATATGTCCTGTCTCATGCTAGTAGAACCCAAACGCATCCGCTTGCTCCAGGAACATAAAGAGCCTCAAGCCATTATATTAGGTCATGGGAATGACCTAATATAAATGTTACTGGCATTTGGCATATCAAATACGACTTGAGCAGCTTGCCAGGCTTGCCGTGCGGGTGGCATATTCTTGTAGTCACCTCTAAATAAAACAATTATTGATGAACCGCGTGGCCGCAAGTGGCCGTGCGAGCCAGACTGTAATAGTCTAATTTGCTGGATCGGGGGTCGTCTGGCTTGTTGTGAGGCTCTACTGGGGTGGCAGGCCAGGGCTAGAACCCGCCTATGCCTCCCAGGTGCCTTATGTGTGGCTGGGCACAGGGAGAGCAAGTAGCAGCTCTGCCCCATGTCTGAGAGTCTCTGGTTCAGCATACCTGGGCCGGATTGAAAAAAAACTGCTGCAGGGTGGGTGTCAATGATCACGGGCTGCGATAGTCTGGTCTGCTGGGTGGAGTTGTGACGAGAACAAATTCTGGATGTGGAAAATGGCAGCCCCCCATGGAGTCGGGGGAGGTCGTCTGGCTTGTTGTGGGGTGCTTGGGGATCAAACTTGGATCTTCTGGTGCAAAGCAAATTCTTTATCAGTTGTCATGTCTCTCCAGCCCTACAGAATACACATTTTAAACCTACATTTATTTTCATTTTTACAAGTAAACTTGGTTGATGTCCAGAAAATACTTCTTTGCAGGTTCAAAGATCTCTAGGTCAAACATCATTAAGCACCATCTTAACATGTAAGGTTAAGAGGTTATAGTGTTTCAGAGCCAGAGAGATAGCACAGCAGGTAGGGCATTTGCTTTGCACACAGTCAACCCAGGTTCGATCCCCAGCCGATATGGTCCTGATAGCACTGTCAGGAGTAATTATTGAGTGCAGGGCCAGGAGTAACACTTGACCATCACTGGGTGAACTCAAAAAACTAAAAGAGGCTACATTATTTAATATAAGGATATTTTGTTATACAAAATAGGTATCTTTGTCTTGTGATTAGCAGGATGAAACAATTAGTGATATATTTTGAAAATATGACTTTAATTGAGTTAGAAGGAAAATCAATGTGTAGGCTAACTCCTCTGGTAGAATTAGTTCAGTCTTCCATTTCACATCAATGATATGGGATTATGATTGTACCCCAATGTTCGTATGGAAAGCTTCTTTCCACAGCCTCAACTTGATATTTCTTCACAGCTTTATAGAATAGAAGTTGTATCTGACCCACTAAGCCAATTGCTTAGAATGTGGTCTATAAACTACTAGTTAAGGGGCCGGAGTGATAGCCCAGCATTTGCCTTGTCGCGCCCGACCCACGCCGGCCTGGGTTTGATCCCCGGCATCCCATATGATCCCCCGAGCACCGCCAGGAGTAGTGCCTGAGTGCAGAGCCAGGAGTAACCCCTGAGCATCGCCGGGTGTGACCAAAAAAAAAAAAATAAATAAAACAAACTACTAGTTAAATAATGACATGGGACATTTGTTAAACCTATATACTTCTGGCTCATACCCAGACTGAGTTACAATCTCTAGATGTGGGATACAGAAATCTACATGCCTTTCATGCTCCTAATTCAAAAATCACTGCTCAATTCTTTACATGATCTTGCTTGATTTTTTAAATAAGTCACATCCTTAGTTTTACCTGTTGAACTCCTTTCTGTATATTATTATATATTGTTTATGGAATTCAAACATATAGCATTAGAACTGAGGTTAAAGAAAGTGTTAGGACAATAGAAATCGGATAACTGAATTCAAAGGAGAATTTTGTTATCTGGGAGAATTTTCTGTTGTCCTTTGAATGTACTGCAAAGAAAAGAAACTGGATAATTAAACAATGGAATAACAATGAATTTGATTGGTCAAGATTTTGGATTCTAGTTCCATAGCAACTATATTTGAGGAGGAGGTTTGGTGGCCAGATCAGGACAAGGATGTAGGAGGAAAAAAAGAGACAAATGCCCACTTGACAACAGCCTCAAGAATTGGGAGGATAAAATTATTTTAAGAATTTTACAAAATATGTGAAGAAAACTTATTATATATATTCAATAGATATACATTTAAATTCTAGGTTTCATTAACTATTTCTTAACAGTTCTCAACTATCAATAGAAAATACAGCTATTGTCATGTATAATTATTAAATTGTTTAATGCTATAGAAAAGTTTGAGAAAAACATCACCATAGTATCCAAGTCATTTTTGTGCTGAGTCTGTACCATAGACTGGGTAACCTCTAAACAACAGAAACTTATTTGGTCTTGTTCTGGAGGCTGCCAGAACAATATCAAAGTGTTGTTATCTGAGTTATTGGTGTGGAATGATTCCTTAGTTTGAAATTGGCCATCTTTTGCCATAACCCCATTTAGTAAATATATGAGAGAGTTCTAACTGGTCTTTTGTCAGGGAACTAATTAAATTGATGATGTCTTCAGTTCCTGAACTACCAACCTCAGAAAGATCTACGGCATAATAGCATCATATTAGGAGTTTTGATTTCAACAGATATTGAAGGCATAAAACCAGGAGATTAGAGACAAAAGTACTAAGAATTAAGATCACTTGATCACTTGAATCCCGCTATTCATCGACTTGCTCGAGCAGGCGTCAGTAACATTTCCATTGGAACATATCACGTGCCAATGTAGCCCAAGGGCATCTGGTTGATTCAGGAATACGAAGAGCCTCAAACCATTCCTTCAAGGTCTTGACAAGGAAGTATGACCATCTTGTAGGTGGGCGGCCATGTGATCTTTTGACATCACGTGGGATCCAGTCGGTAATGGCTCTAGTACAGCTGTTGTCTCCAATTCGCATTACATGTCCAGCCCATCTGATTTTCGATGCCTTGGCAAATGAGACAGCATCCCTGATTCTGGAATAGCTACCGAGGTCAGAACTCTGGATTCCTTCTCTCACTTGAGTGAGGTGTGATATTCCTAGCATATCTCTTTCGATTCCTCTCTGGGAGATCCGAATAGCATTCTCATCCTGCTTTCGTAGGCCCAGGGTCTTTGAGGCGTATGTTAATGCAGGGAGAATGGTGGAGTCAAAGAGATGTGCTTGGAGCCAGAGGTTCTTTGTTTTTTGGCTATTTCTTAGATGTTTTTAAGACAGTCCATGCCGCTCTCTTCCTCCTGTGCAGCTAAGGTTTTAGGTCGTTCATCATGTTGACTTCTCGACCTAGGTACACATAAATGCTGCACTCAGAGATGTTTGTTCCATTGAGAGTGAATGGGGCCTCCGGAACTAGTTCATTTTTCATGAACATAGTTTTCTTCAGATTCAGCTGTAGACCTATCTTTCCACATTCTCGGTTGAAGTCAGCCAGCATTTGTGCCGCTTGGCTAATGTTTGTTTGGTGTTATTAGAAAGATGTCATCAGCAAAGCAGAGGTGGTGTAGTTGCCGACCATCTATCTTCACTCCCATTCCTTCCCATTCTAATTGTCTCATGATGTTCTCGAGGGTGGCACTGAAGAGTTTTGGTGAAATGTTATCACCCTGCAGAACCCCTCTTTTGACATCAATGATCACTTCCTTGTAGAATGGTGAGATCCTTTTGGTGAATCCGTAATACAGCTCATGAAATATCTTGATGTGTTGTGTTTGAATGCTCTGCTTGTCTAGGGCTTCGATGACGGTTTCAGTCTCCACAGAATCAAAGGCTTTCTTTAAATCAATGAACGTGAGACAGAGTGGCATCTTGAAATCCCTACAAACTTCAATGAGTTTAGTTACTGTGTGAATATGGTCGATTGTGCTGAACACTTTTCAGAAGCCAGCTTGCTCATATGGTTGTCCGTCATCTAATGTTCTGCCAATACTGTTCAGGATGACTCAAGTGAATAGCTTGTAGATGACAGACAACAGGCAGATGGGCGATAGTTGCCAATGTCGTGGATGTCTCCCTTTTTGAACAGTAGAACTGTCCTGCTGGTTTTCCATTGGGAGGGCACCTTGCATTCAGACAGGTAGCATGTGCAGAGCCGAGCCAGTGTATTGATGAGTACTGAAGGCAGATTCTTCAGGTGTTTGGGTCTGAATTTGTCTCAGCCTGGTGCTGTTCCCTTTACTGATGAAATGGCATGTCAGATTTCATAAGGGAAAATGTTAGGAATGAAATATCATTCCTGTGGAATTTGGTATGTGGGCAGGTGGATGTGGCTATCAAAGAGATCTGAGTAGAAGTCATAGATAATCTTCTCCATTGCCTTTCCGGGAGATGTGATAGATCCATCAGGATGTTGGAGGGCAGTCATCTTGGTCTTATGGTTGGCGAAGGACAGCCAGGCATTATGAATGCTTTTCCAGGCTTCTGCTGCATTTTCCAGTATTTCTGTTCTTCTCTCTTTGAGGTCTTTATCACTTCTCTACATTGCTTTGTAAGCTTGGACAATACCACTCAATAATAAACCTTTGACAGTACCAGTCAATAATAAACATTGGGTATTATATTTCAGAGGGTTACATGTTTGGGGACAGTGGGTGAGGACTTTTGAGATTGATTGAAATTAATATACGAGTATATGTGGAGGGCCCAGAATACACATGTAGTAATAAGGGAACTAATAGTATGCACCAAAACCATAACTGTCTCTCAATCTACAAATATTGGGAAATGATAACATATGGACACAGCACTTTGATGGTGGGTGTGATTGGGTGTCTTAGCCCTCTATCCATTAGTGTTAGTTGCAAAATATTGAAACAGAATATCACTTGTTTATCTTACAAACTAGTTTTGGCAACCCAGAGCAATGGGACAGGCTAACCACGCAATGAGAAAAATATCCCACAATGCACTCAACACACAAGTCCTTTTGTAAATTAATAGGTACAGTAATAATAGTAAGTGCATTAAGTGCAAAAGGTGGGATTTTATATACCTGTGGTCAAGGGTGATAATTGATACTCAGAAAGTTCTTTATCAATAGCAATAAATTCATAGTAATACTCTATTCTACAAATAATTAGAGAATAACCCTCTATTCTATAATGTTTTCTGCTTAAACCCTGGGCTCTCATTTCCAGTATTCATTGTTTAACCAAACTAAATTTGTTTTAGCCTGAGGATTATTCTCACCTTGTGGTTGTTATTAAGGGAAAGGTTTACCATGGGCAGGGTTATGTGGCAGTTTTGTGCATCAATACTGTAGCATAAACACTACTGTAATCCTATTATACCTAAACTATAATAAAATGAATATAAAAGTCAATTGGCATTTTATTATCACTATAAATCAAGCACACTAATCAATATCAGTGATGAAATACTTTCAATTGGGCAGACTTTTCATTTCATTTCACACATTTGATCGATCTTTGCTCCAGAGTGACTGTGAGTCCTGAGATTCAGAGATAAGGAGTGATTTGGACACAGTGCTGTCTCATTTCTGCATACTATCATTTACTCGTGGTCCTGAGTTTTCTATGCTTGGTCTTGAGTTCTCGCCTGTAGCTGATTATGTTTGTCATTTTATCCCTTATTCAGGGCCAGAAAGAATGCTGTGAATATGAGTTGATGTTAAGGTTGGTGTTCTACACTACTTTTGGACATACCAACTCATTCTTTCTATAAAAGTTCTCACACATAAGAGATTTGGGGGATGGATTCAGAGCTTCCTGTAGTCCTTAATTTAGAATTTAGAAATTATTCTTCAGTGCCAGGAAATGAGGCCTGGTGGGGAGTGTACAAAAATTACTCTTTTGACACATGGAAAATGAAGATATAATTAGAAGATGAAGGAAATATAGAAGAAAAGGGAGATTTTGCAGTTCATCTGTGGTATTTGCAACTACAATTGGAAGCACATATATAGAAGCAAATTATAAGACCAGAGACTTTGACAGCTGCAAGAACTTACAGAACATTCGGTCTGTAACCATTACTTTAAATTTGGTATACCTGTGTCTCAGAAATGGGGAAAACACCTAAACTTCCTCACACATTTACTCCATCACTCACATAGTTACACATATTCATGTATTCCCCTATTCCTTTATTTGTATTTTAAATAATTATTCCCCCAAGGATGTGACAATTCTCTATACTTATTTTACTTGTCCCTTAGTTTTCTCTTTATTGTGAATTCTACTGCTGAGAATATTGCATCACAGTCCTAGTCATAGCATAATCAGTTGCTACTTATATGAGTTGATTGGAACAAGACTTGCTTAACTGCATGCAAAATGTGCTTCTATGAGTATCATAATTGTGGCTCGGCTCTCCTTGGAGACTAGGTAGTTTGAGGTTGTTGTCGGGTCTAAAACAATAGTTCATTTTTCCTTTTTTAAAATAATTATATAACCTTTAGATAGGCAATTACAAAGCTATTCATGATTGAGGGAAATCATATTTGTATTTAGGTAAGGCTTTTGAAAAAATCCTGTGTCAGACTTGTGTGAAAATTTGCAGATACATTCCTGTTTCTTGAAGGGCAACTAGTTCTCACATCAAAACCTGTTGCTTTTAGAGATGAAGGAGGCAGAATGCAATCTTCTGGTGAACTGTCAAAAGATCTTGCGTATTGCTCTGCATTTTCATCCTATAGCTTCTAGGCAATTCATATTTATGTGCATATCACAATTGTAGCTGTGGTCATTTGCTCTGAGTGTGTGGTCTTGGAGGTAACAGCAGTTTAAGAAGGCTTCTGGCACTCTAGTTTCACCATCTAACAATCAATCAGTGTTTTCTCTTCCTTGCTTGGGGCATCAATTAGAATGCCCTAAGTTTATATAATATGTAAGGAAATTTGTCTAATTCTGTTTTACGTGCATACTAGAACCTCAAATCTTCTCAGCATAATAAAATTCTTGTTATTGTCATTTTAAAAACACTCAAAACTTGGTGGTAAATTTCTTGGAACATTCAGGCATAATAAAGGTCTGGTTTTGTTATGGGCCCATAAACAAACAATTAAGCATTTTCAAATTATCTTGTTGCAAGATTTCAATATGTATTCTGACCTAGGATGGAATGGAAGAATTAGGCTAGCCAAAACAATAGTAATATCTTGTGCATTTGTTAAAGACAAGCCATTTGCATTACTGAATGCTTCTGTTCCTGCTATATTATTTACCAGTCAGAGAATGGCATTAATGCAGAGAAAGTTAATAACAGTGGTGTCATAAATGATCAAATAACACAAATGGCAATAAGAGCATTAAAGTTTATGAGCTGGTAAAGATTGAACAACATCAAACTTCCATTTGTTTGAGAAGGAAATTAGGTATAATTGTTTTGTTCTTTTAAAATTATACTCTTTAAGACCTAAGTTTTTAGCCTGTTGTGAAGTACATGGAAATTGAACACTAATTTGAAGAAATTGTTTGGAGTAGGTGATGGGTTAGTA
>JAJIBD010018754.1:0-10012 GCA_021461705.1 Cryptotis parvus | reverse complement strand
GACACCAGCAGAATGTTGGAAGAAAAAAAATCAGATCACGGTATAGGTCTACATCTTTCAGACTTTAGCAATATCTTTTGTGATTCACTGATTGGGTAAGTAAATGAAAGCAAGAAATTATAACTGTGGAACTCTATTAAACTAGAAAGGTGTTGCATGGCAAAAGAAATTCTGGCTAAGATATTCTACTGAGTAGAAAAAATATTTGCATCAGAGAAAAGGAAACTATGCAACATACATAAAGCACTCACAAATAAAAGTCATAAAAATTTGGAGTGAGGAGATGAGCAGACATTTCCATGGAGAGGACATACAGATGGCCAGTAGGCATATGAAACAGTGTCTGGGGCTGGATAGTACAGCGGGAAGGGCATTTGTCTTGTACACGGTTAACCTGACTTCAATCCCCAGCATCCCATATGGTCCCCCACCATCGCCAGGTGTAATTTCTGAGTGCAGAGCCAGGAGTAACCCCTGAGCATTGCCTGGTGTGATCCAAAGAGACAGACACAAAAAGTCACTTGGCTATAAAGACATAGCAATTACTGGAACATTCAAAAGAATTCTATTGGCTAGTAAATAAAAATAGCCACTGGAAGGAGAAATTTTTTTATTAAACATTTTATTTTTATTAAACACTTTATTATACCACCATGAGATTACAACATTGCTCATGTTTAGAGGTTTCGGTCACATAGTGTTCCAGCACCCCCCCTCCGCCAGTGCCCATTTCCCACCACCAATGTCCCCAATTCCTTCCCCTCCCATAAGCTGCCTAAATGGCAGGTTCTTTATCTATTTTCTCTCTCTCCTCGCTCTCTTTTCCTTCTCTTACACATTGTGGGTTGCACTACATACACTTAGAAACCATCATGTGACATTTTTTTTGCCTGTATTTAATGTTCAGTTCTAGGTTGGTATTAGCCCTTTTGACCTTTATTCACTCATGTTCCCTTCTCTGTCTTACCTAACCTCTGACTCCCACAGGTTTGCGGTAATTTCCACTTTTGGTAAGACCACCTGATATATTTATGTCATGCAAATAAATGCAGTCATTCTATATCTCTCTCTTTCCTTCTGACTAATTTCACTCAACATGATCCTTTCCATGTCCATCCATTTATAGGCAAATTTCATAACTTCATTTTTCCTAACAGCTGCATAGTATTCCATTGTGTAGATGTACCACAGTTTCTTTATCCAGTCATCAGTTCTCGGGCATACTGGTTGTTTCCAGGTTCTGGCTATTGTGAATAGTGCTGCTATGAAAATAAAAGTGCGGATTGTGTTTCCGCTGTGTGTTTTTGGCTTCCCAGGGTATATATTTCCAGGAGTGGTATGGCTGGGTCAAAAGGGAGCTCAATTTCTAGTCTTTGGAGGAATGTCCATATTGTTTTCCAGAAAGGTTGTACAAAGTTGACATTCCCACCAACAATGTATGAGAGTCCCCTTTTCCCCTCATCCACGCCAGCTCTTGTTGCTTTTACCCTTTTGGATATGGGCCAGTCTCTGTGGTGTGAGATGATATCTCATTGTTGTTTTGATTTGCATCTCTCTGATGACTAGTGATGATGAGCATTTTTTCATATGCCTTTTGGCCATTCAAATTTCTTCCTTGTCAAAGTTTCTGTTTATCTCTTCTCTCCATTTTTTTATGGGGTTGGCTGTTTTCTTCTTATATAGCTGTACCAGTGCCTGATATATCCTGGATATTAACCCCTTATCAGATGGGTATTGGGTGAATATTCTTTCCCATTCTGTGGATTGTCTTTCTATCTTGGTCACTGTTTCTTTCGAGGTGCAGAAGCTCTTTAGTTTCATGTAATCCCATATGTTTATCTTTTCTTTTAGTTGCTTTGTTAATGGTGTTTCACCTTTGAAGATGTCTTTAGCTTCAATGTCGTGGAGGGTTTTTCCTATATTTTCTTCAACGTACTTTATGGATTCAGGTCTGATAATTGAGATCTTTAATCCATTTTGATCTGATTTTTTGTGCAAGGTGTTAGACACAGGTCCAAATTCATTTTTTTACATGTAGCTGTCCAGTTTTCCCAGCACCACTTGTTGAAGAGGCTTTCCTTACTCCAGTTTTGGACTCTTTGCACCTTTATCAAAGATTAAGTGATCATGTGTTTGAGGTTGGGTGTCAGGATACTCAATTCTATTCCATAGGTCCACAGGTCTGTTTTTATTCCAGTACCATGCTGTTTTAATTACTACTACTTTGTAGTACAGTTTGAGGTTGGGAAAGGATGATGCCTCCCATCTTCTTTTCCCAAGGATTGCTTTAGCTATCCATGGGGGGTTTATTATTCCATACGGATTTCAGGAGTATTTGGTCAATTTCTTTAAAGAATGCCATGGGTATCCTTATAGGGACTGCATTGAATCTGTACAAAGCTCTAGAGAGTATTACCATCTTGACAATGTTAATTCTCCCCATCCATGGGCAGGGAATGTGTTTCCATTTCCTCATGTCCTCTTTTACTTCTTGAAGCAGTGTCTTGTAGTTCTCTTTGTATAGGTCCTTTACACACTTGGTTAAGCTGAGTCCTAGGTATTTGATTTTCTGTGATACAATTGTGAATGGAATCTATTTCTTAAGATCCCTTTCTTCTCTTTCATTATTTGTATATAGGAAAGTCACTGACTTTTGGGTATTGATTTTGTACCCTGCCACTCTACTATACATATCTATTGTTTCTAAGAGTTTTTGGGTCAAGAGTTTAGGGTTCTCTAAGTATAATATCATGTCATCTGCAAATAATGATAGCTTGATTTCTTCCTTGCGTATCTGGATGCCCTTAATGTGGAAGGAGAAATTTAAACTGAGGAAGCATCTCAGAACAAAGAGAATTCTTTTTATTTTTTACATTTTTTTTCTTTTTTAGGGTCACACCCAGCAATGCTCAGTGGTTTCTCCGGGCTCTGCACTCAGGAATTACTCCTGGCGGTGCTCGGGAGACCATATGGGATGCCGGGGGACCGAACCCAGGCCGTCATGGGCCGGCTGTGTGCAAGGCAAACGCCCTACCCACTGGACTATTGCTCTGGCCCCTACTTTTCACATTTTTTAATAATATTTTATTATACTACCATGAGATATTTAACTACAAGATGTTCATGCTTGAGTCTCAGTCATACAGCACCCATCCCTCCACCAATGCCCATTTCCCACCACCAATGTCCCCATTTGCCTCCCCCTTCACCAAGCCTGCCTCCAAGGCAGCAAGATAGGTTCTCTATCTCTTCTCTGTCTCGTCCGTCTCTCTTCTCTCTCTCTCTCTCTCTCTCTCTCTCTCTCTCTCTCTCTCCCCCTCTCGCTTTCCTTTCTTGCACATTGTGGATTGTAATACATACATTTAGAGGTTATCATGTGTATCTTTTGCCTATATTCAATGCTCAGTTCTTGGATGGTATTATCATTTTCAATGATTATCAGCACACTGTTCCTTCTCTGTCTTACCTGCCCTCTGACTCCCACACGTTTGTGGTATACCAGGTTTTGAGATGTCATGCCTGTGCGCCATGGGGATCTGGCTGTGTCAGCTGCATAGTCCGGACCTCGAGGATGACTGTGGTTGTGTTGAGCAAGGTTTTCTGACCTCTGGGAGCCTGGCGGGAGATGGGCCAAGGAGTAAACACCTGCCCCCCACTCCAAGATGCCCCATCAGTCTAGCACAGGGCGGGCAGGCAGAGACTCTGCCCTGCACCTGAATAGAGAATACTAAGATGAACGTGGGAAGAGGGGAACCAGCTAGGATAAAATGAGAACACGAATAGAAAACCGAGAATTATTTTTTCTTTTTGGGGGGCCACACCCGGCGATGCTCAGGGGTTACTCCTGGCTCTGCACACAGGAATTACATCTGGCGATGCTTGGGGTTCCATATTGGGATGCCGGGGATCGAACCCAGAGAAGGCAAATGCCCTACCCACTTACTATCGCTATGTACTATGGCGCTCCAGCCCCAAACCAAGAATTATTTATTTATTTTGGGGTTTTAGGACACATCCAGCTGTGCTCAAGGATCACTCTGGGCAAGCTGGGGATGCCAGGATCTAATCCCAGTTGGCCCTGTGTGATGCAAGTGTACAGCCGGCTGTACAATCGCTCCAATCTCAAGACATTAAGATGCTATTATTTTTGTGTGTAGGGGGACAGTGGCAGGGTCCCTCCCAAAGTGTTCCCAAGGAGACAAGAGGCCCCTCCCTGCAACTGTTGGCAACCAGGCCAGTAGTTCAGTGTAAAGGCCCAAGGATGTGGTGTTGCTTTGGCCCTACAGTGCCAGTGATTACCTGGGCTACGTGGTGGTGTCCGGGGTCTCGAGGGCCATACCCAGGAGTGCTCCTGGAGCCTCTAGAGCAAGACCTATCCCTGCTGGGAATCATGCCAAGAATGACGTTGGGTGATCCCAATGTCAAGGTGCACACACAGGGCGCATACCTTAACCCCCTCTTCTAACCAGTTACTTATTCATTATTTATTTATTTATTTATTTATTTATTTATTTATTTATTTACTTATTTAGGCTTTTTGGGTCAGAACAGCAATACTCAGTGTTGTGTGCTCAAGAATTGCTCCTGATGGTGCTCAAGGGATCATATATCCCTGGAGATCGAAACTGGGTTGGCCACTTGCCAACTATCACTCTGGCCCCCCAAAAATTTACTTTTTAATGGGAAGATTCTATTGCTGCTAGAAAATTTATCCATATAAGTTGCTACTATTTTCTTCAGAAAATTATTATTGAGGAAACATGGACTAAACTTGTATTCATGTTCACACTTTGGGGTGTTCAAAGTTACTTTCCCTTCACCACCAGCAAAGCTCCAAAGACCCTCTGTCATTGTCCTCAATGATGGCTTCTCCACTGATTCCTTCATCTCATTTGATAGCAACAGAACAGTTGCTTTGAAGTCTTCCTCCACAACTACAGAAAGTTCTGGTGGGGTTGGAGCATTCCATAACGTCCCCCAACCACCAGGAATAATTCCTGAGTACAGAGCCAGGAGTGATCCCTTAGCATCTCCAGATGTGACCCCCCCCCCAAAAAAAAAAATAGAAAATTCTAGCATGTGAGAACTCTTCTGGGCTTTCTGTGCCCGTCAGTGCCACTGAAGTCCTCCCATTTTTGGTTAGGCCTGATGTCAGGTGATTGCTGAGCTTGGAGATCCAGATTCCATCAGGAGTGAACAATACTTTGGGGCTCACAACCCTAAGTAAGTGCCCACGGCTGTCTCTGAGATCGTAGGCTTTGATTCATGTGGGCCTGTGGTTCAGTGCCAGCTTAGAGCAGCTCTAGAGCTGGCTCCTGGATCCCAGTGCTGAGGTCTGGAGCAGGATGGAGTCAGCATCTTGCTGAGCTGAAGAGTACCTGAACACTCTGGGACAACAACAGCTATTCAGCAAGCTGAGCTTCTGGCTCGTGGTAGCAAGCAGGGTGGGCTGCATGTGCTACCTGCTGGCTATGGGCTTCTGTGGCCACCACATGCTCACTCCAGTCTGTCCCTCTGTGCCTGGCACATGCTCCAGTTGACTGAGGACTGAGTATGGTCCTGCAACCCTGTGCTGGGTCTCTGCCCAGTTCCCTAGGGTCTGTGGGGGAACCTGACTGGTGAACTGGATTTCTAGCTGCAGCTGTGATTTTTTTTCTATTTGGGTTACACCGACAATGCTCCTGGCTCTGCACTCAGGCAGTGCATGGGGAACTACATAGGATGCCTGGGATCAAACCTGAGTCTGGCTGCATGCAAGGCAAACACCGTACCGCTGGACTATCACTCCGCTGGACTATCACCCGCTGGACTGTCACCCGGCCCTGCAGGTGTAACTTGTGACCCATTCGTTTTATTTTTGTTTTTGTGCCATACCTGGCTATGCTGTTGGCTTTGGGACCATATGGGGTGCTGAGCTGACCATATTCAAGGCAAATGCCTATCAATGCGTTATCTCTCTGGCCCTATTGCCTCCCATTTTAAACACCTGGTGGATTCAGTGGTACATGTACCTGAGCAAGAAGTGCTATGAGTCAGATTTGTTCTGCCTGGGGCTGAGGCCTCAGATTAGAAATGTCTGGGTCCAGAGAGATGGAGCCTGGTAAGGCGGGCATAGGACTCTGAGAAGTTTTCAGATACATGTTCAAGCTCTCACTCTTCCTGGCACGCTGGTGCTGAGTGCTGGGTCTCCCCGATCACAGGTCACAGGCTTGGCCTGGGATCAGGAACTGCTTTGTGTGGGGTGGTGGCAGGGCAGGGAGCTTTCCGGGCAATGAGAAGGGGAAAGTGTCGAGGCTCAAAACCACGTGGTGGGAGAGATAGTACAGTGGGGAGGGTGTTGTCTTGCCTGCAAGCTCAATCTTGGCACCCCATATGGTTTCCCGAGTCCCGTCAGGAATGATCCCCAAACACAGCCAGGAATAAGCCCTGAACACCATCAGTTGTAGCCTTAAAACAATAACCAAAGGGGAAAAAACTGTAAAAACAAAAAATACTTGACAGCAGCTAGAACTCTAGGGCAGACAGGTCCTGGGCTTTGGTCAGAGTTTGGCTCACAGGGTGCAGCTCAACCTCCAGTCACCAAGTCCCACCTCTCTTTCCCCCTTCCTCACTTGCTCCCACCTTGCTTTCTGCCACCTCTTTCTCCTTTCCTTGATGCTAAAAGAGGGGGGGGAGCAGGTGGGGCTGCAGGGGCGGGGACTGTTTGGGGCAGGATCTGCAGAGTGGCGGGTATGGCACAGAGGTGAGGAGGGAGCAGGAAATGACGCACTCACACCACAGCCACGCTGGGCCTCTGATGAGTCTTGGCTCTGGGTGCACTGCCCTGGCCTCCGCACGGCTCCCCCCTGCACGCGCTCCACCTGCCTGTGTTGCCTCAGTTCTCTGCCAGACAGAGTTCACCAGGAGAGTGGGGCCTCTTCAGCTCTAAGCTATGGCCAAGTCTGAGGCAGGCTGGAGAGAGAGAAGTGGTGGCTTTGGGGGGCTGCAGGCTGACATCAGACCTATCGGAAGGAGGGTGGGGTACAAGATCCTGTCCCGACACCGGTGGGCAGCACCCCTCGGAATCACTGTTGCCAGTGTCCGTCTTTGTCCAGCCTGTCGGTGCTACACAACTGCCAACCTGCCAGTCTCAACTCGGTTTCCAATGCTCTGTTTCACCAGCAGAGAGTTTCAGAGTCCTCTGGGAGCTTCCTGTGAAACAAGCCTCCCCCTCCTCAGGATGCAGGTGTGGACATGGGGACCCAGCCAAGCAGAGCACAGTTAGAGCGACCTCTCACTGACTGTCAGGCTGTGCATCAGCAGCTCTTTGCTGGTCTTCGTTCCCCACAGCTGCTGTCCCCATTGTCTCTGACTCTCTGAACTTCATCTCTCCTTAGTCCCTGTCATTAGTCAGTTTAGGATGTCAGACAAAAGCCAGAAATACTCTTTCAGTTCTCATAGGTAACTACCTGAATATGAAGAACTTCTCTTCTTCATATTCGTGCTCAGAGTCATCCTAAGTTTGTTCTGGAAAAGAAACATTAAAATGCAGACAAGCCTTCAGAAGGAAGCCACATTCTCCTGGCTCTTCCCTCTGTGGGAAAAAAATCTGGGCTGTCAGTGGCCATTTACAGGAAAAAGCACTGATCCATTTCATGACTTTCCTCTGCGGAAGATTTTAGTTCTTAAAGTTCCAAGGTGCCCACGGTTCTGGAAGTGAGAAAAACTACATGAGTCTCACCAGGTCTAGGAATGACAGTCTGACTGCTTCCTTCTGCACTCCCCTGGGAATCTGAATCTTGCTGTTTGGGCTGACAGAATTCAGTTCTCCATGATTGTGGGACTGAGGTACCTGTTTCGTTGTCAGCTGTAAATTGAGGCATTCTCACAGTCTCTAGAGGTTCCTCTTCTCTTGGTTTGTGGTATCCTTCTCCATCTTCAAAATCAGCAGCAGATCAAGTCTCTCAAACTATTACATCTCTCAAACCCCCTACCCTCTTCTTCCCTTCATTCGCTTTTAGGGATGCTCTTGATTTCTCTGGGTCTCATCTATCCACTACATCAACATCAAGAGCCATAGTCACATCTGTGAGTTCCCTTCTGCCATGTAAATGAATAGATTCATGGTATCTGGAGATTAAGGTCTGGGCATGTTTAGGGGGCCATTATCCTGAGTAGCACAAATGAGTAGACTCTCACCCAGGAGAGAAGTTCAGAAGAAGCTACCCATGCTTGCAGGAGTGTGAGGAGAAAGAGGAGACAGAGTGCACACAGCAAAGACCCATTCTGTTGGGCTGGCGTCTGAGACACATGCACGCGAGCATGTGCACACACACATGGCATGCACACACACACACACACACACACACACAAGAAGAAGAGAGCAGAAGACAGGAGAGTGTTGGGAGACCAATCACTGTATCACTGCATCACTGTCTTCCCGTTCATCATCGATTTGCTTGAGCGGGCACCAGTAACATCTCCATATGTCCTGTCTCATGCAAGTAGAGCTCAAGGGCACATGCTTGCTCCAGGAACATAAAGAGCCTCAAACCATTCCATCAGGTCATGGGAATGAGGTCTATAATTGTTACTGGTGTTTGGCATATACGACATGGGTAGCTTGCCAGGCTCTGCTGTGCAGGTAGCATACTCTTGTAGTCATCTAAAAAATCCAGCATTTATTGATGAACCACGCTGCCACTTGCGGCAAGACGGGCTGTGATAAGCTGGTCTGCTGGGTGGAGTTCTGACAAGGGGGAAGTCCGGATGTGGAAAATGGAGGCCCTCATGGAGTGGGGGTCGTCTGGCTTGTTGCAAGGCTCTGCTGGGATGGTAGGCCAGGGCTAGAACACTCCATCCCTCCCGGGCACCTCGTGAGT
This sequence comes from Cryptotis parvus, assembly GCA_021461705.1. Classification (NCBI taxonomy): domain Eukaryota; kingdom Metazoa; phylum Chordata; class Mammalia; order Eulipotyphla; family Soricidae; genus Cryptotis; species Cryptotis parvus. Next base: position 1,151 of record JAJIBD010018754.1, on the reverse strand, counting down.
GGCTGGGCACAGGGAGAGCCAGTAGCAGCTCTGCCCCATGTCTGTGAGTCCGGGAGACCAATGTAGAAAAATAAACGTTTCTTTATCTTTGAAGATGCCAGCACTGGTTGTCACCAGTGCTCAGTAGGTTGTGGGGGATTCCTAAAGGCCTTTGAGCAGACTGAGCTTTAGAAAAATGAATATGACTTAGAGCTGCGAGTACAGGTGAGGAAGAGAGAACCCCACAGTTATGCTGTTTGTCCAGAACAGGCGTGACTGATGTCTCCTGGGCAAGGCCTGCTCCTCGCCTGAGCTGCTGAAACAAGTTCTTACTTTCAGGATGCCGAGGTGATGAGGCTGGAGTCTTCCAGTAGCTAACTTTGGGAGATGTCTGAACAGGGGGGCATCTGTCTGTCCTTCATGCTCCCCACCAACCTCTCCCTCCGCAAGATGGGTCCTGGCAAGGAGGGAGCTTGGCGCAGGAGGGCAGCAGCGAGGAGACATTAGCCATCATGGGGATGGTGTGGGGCATGGAGTGTGGTTCAGCCTGACCTCACGGGCATCTGAGGAAGGAAGGACTGAAGTGAAGGTGGGGTATGGACAAGTTTCCCAGGAGGCCTGAGTGGATCTTGGCTCTGGAAAACCAGAGTGGAAGGGAAACAGGTGAGCCCTGTGGACAAGTCTTTGTCACCTCTGGTGCTTAGCTTGGAGACCTGTGACTCCGAAAGTGAGCTCTGCCCAGCCCAGGTCTATGGCAGCACTGGCTGGCATATGGCAAACAGAAGTTCAGCCAAACCCATGGCAGCTCATACTGTCAGCTAGTGAGCACATCGGGGCTCCATTATTAGTGCTCACACTCTTTGGGGATTTCTATTTGGGGATTTTTTTTTTTTTTTTTTTTGGGTCACACCCCGCAATGCTCAGGGGTTTCTCCTGGCTCTGCACTCAGGAATTACTCCTGGCGCTGCTCAGGGGACCATATGGGATGCCGGGGATCGAACCTGGGCCAGCATAGGCCGGCCATGTGCAAGGCAAAAGCCCTACCTGCTGGGCTATCGCTCCGGCCCTGGAATTTTGTTTCAGGGACACACCCAGTGGTGCTCAGGGCTTCCTCCTGGCTCTGTGCTCAGGGGTCACTCCTGGTTCTGGGCATATACACAAAAGATCCAGAG
>JAJIBD010018753.1:0-12179 GCA_021461705.1 Cryptotis parvus | reverse complement strand
CTTGCTCTTTGGGATCCCTGGCACCACAGCAAAGTGGGTGATCCCTGATGCACTGCAACTACTGTGTATCACAGCTAAAGTGTATGACTCCTCAGTGAGGAGCCCACGACTAAGTGTGAATGTCACAATTAAGTGTGAATATCAGTATAAAGTATATAACTTCTGGTTACCATGGTCAAAAAATAACACAAATACATGAAGAGAGGGACATTTTTAAGTTCACATGGTTAGTTTATCTTGCCTCATGCAGACCTTTATAGTTCTAATATTTCCCACTTTACCCCTCAAAATTTAATAAAAGGAATAGGGTTATTGAGTAGACAGTTGAAGTGGTGAAGCTGGCCTAGCATGTAAAAGGCCCTGAGTTGGATCCCCAGTATTTCATGACCTCCAGAAAAATTGGTTGTAGTCTTGATGATCCTTAAGCACTCCTTGGTGTGAGCCATATTTATAAAATTGCCACAGTCTCAAAGCAACTTGAATGATGTTTCCATGACCACATTTGCTTTAACCTATCATTCATGTAACATTCTCCTTATTCTCTTGCAATAAAATTAGGAAGGGGTTACTTCCCAAAAACTATTAAAATAATTTGAGGGTCACTTGCCTTTCATGTGTCTGACCCTTGTTTGATCCTTGACACTGCATATGTTCTGCCTAACACTGCTAGGAGTTATCCATGAGCACAGAATCAGTAATAGGTAATTCCTGAGCAAAGAAAACCCGAGCACAGCTTTTCTGGGTGTAGCTTCCAATCCACCCCATTAAAATAATTGAGGAATCTCTTTCCAAGCAGTCAACTGTGAAGTCCTTCCAACATAGGAATGGTATATGGCCTAAGAGAGAGCAGAGATTTCTTGAAAGAAATTTTGTTCTGCCTTCACTTTCATTATGAGTTAAGCACTTCTTTCTGATCACCTCATTGTCACCTTCCTTTCAATTACCATCATTAACTCTTCCACAAGTCTTTGACTTGGAAATGTTAGAAGGCCCTAGGGCCTGATGCCTGAATGACTTCCTTTTTCACTTTTGTTCAAGTATTTCACATCTTCAATCCCATATGTAGATTTTTATGTACAACTCTACAAAATGTACATACATAAATATACACAGGCACATGCTTAGGTGTTGTCTTCATATTATCTGTTTATTATATGTACATGCATATTAAACTGTCATAATGATGGAGTGCCACTATGTCTTAATTATAAGACACTGCATTGGCAAGGAAAAGTCATTCTTTTATATTTGCTTTGACATAGTTGTCACAGTCCAATATCTCTGCCATCATGTAACAAAATTATGATTGACTATGCCAAATTATATATGTGAATAACAAGTTCAGACGTGTATATTCAACTGCCTCCCTTGATACAGTCACTTGACTATTTAATTAGCATCTCAAATTTTACATGTCTAAAACAAAATGCAAGCCTTCAACCCTTAACAGCTTCTCTGCATTGGTTTTTCCCATCTAAATTAAAGCCTGCCCCTTCTATCCCACCACACAGGAAAAATCCTAGGGGCAAACTGACTTCACTTGTTCACTAACACTCATGCGTGTTGTATAAAAGAATACTATTTGTCGTACCTTCAGAATACATCTAGAAACTCTCATTTCTCATACCTACACTGCTAACACCCAGTTCAGCCACCTTAATTTCCACCCAATATTTCTGGAATGGTCTGCTTATTCAGTCTGTTTCTATCATGACTTCTTTAAGTGTGTTTTCAACACAGCTTAACAGTTAACACATGTCAGATCACATGACTTCTCTATGAGAACTTTCCCACTGCCTTTCAATGTCTCGCACACCCTAAATTTATGTCTTTGTAAGATTCTCCTTGACTTGGAACTCCATGTGGTCTATGATTTTGCCTCTCCCCATTCTCTGATACCTCCCTCAGCTCTAATCAGCAGGTATATCACAGACTTAAGTGCACTGCACTTCATATCAGAGTCGTTGCACTAGCCAATCTGCCTCTGGCTAAAATGTTCCTTTGCCCAGATATTATCTTTCTGCAGGAATGTTCCTTCCCTGAGTTATCAATCTTCAGACTAAATTTCCTCAGTCCTTTCCAGTTCTTCATCCAAACAGCACCTATTCAATGATAGTTATCTTTGCTACCAGATTCCAAATGGCACCCTCTCCCACTTCACACAGGGACATGCCCTGTTCCTTGCATTTTTCATATATTACTCCATGGCTGTCAGCACTAACATAGCATTAATATGTTTGTATATTGTGCTTATTGTTTAACTATGTCTATCCTGACCCTTGAATATCTAGTTCATGAAGTGAGATAGTCCTGCCATTTTCTCTACTTTAACCCAAGGACCTAGAATACTACCTAGTCCTTAGTGGGTCCTTAATGAATATTGTTTGAAAGGATGCATGAAAATTCCAATTTAGCTAACTGATTTTGAATAAAATCACATAAATCTATTAAAGAAGCTACATACTAAATAAAATTTTCACTTCAGACAATTGTTTGCATAAATAATACACAAAGGAATATAGCTCTACTATACATGCACATACATGTTGGATGACAGATCTAGCTAATCTGGGAGCTTTGGTGTTTTGCCCACTCATAGCTTAATCTATTTAAGCCAAGGTTCATTCTAACAAGACCTATCTTCTATGTAAACACTGCTAGGGGTGTGGCAGGTACAGAAGACATCTTGACTGAATAACTTCTGACTTATACATCTACAAAGACTTCTACGTTTTCTAGATTGGGCACAGCTCCTCTTTATACCCACTGCACCCAGCGTGAGACAGTTAGAATTTACAAGAAGACTACCACCCTGGCTATGTTGAGACTATAGGAAGATTATAGGAAGGATCATACTAGTTTGCTCTCAAGCAGGCGAGTGTGACCCTTTCAGTATCACGGAGAACAAGATACTCAGAGTCACCCTGGTGCAAATAATAAATAAGAAGGACCTTGTGGGCACCATCTAGAGTACATGAAGCTCAAGAAATGAAGATGTATTACTTTATACCAGCTCCCCTCCAGTGTTTTACATAAGAGATAATCTCGGATTAGTCCTTGGTATATAATCTTTGTTTATGCCTGCAATTGGGTGTGGCACTGCCCTTCTACACTCTGTTTAGAGTTCTTTGTTGACATGACCCTCCCTGCTGGATTACTTTGGTGTATATAAGGGGACCAGCTTTTTGATCCTTGGCCTTTTGCTCCTTCTTTTGGGTAGGGTTGCTCTCGGGTGAGATCCTCTGTCTTTTGGTGGGAGACTCAGGCTCTGTTGTATGGTCTAAGTTCAGATCAGAGCTAGAGATTGTTCATTATATTGGAGTGTTGTGGAAGACCTTTTGTACTATTAAAAGCTTTTTTGGAACTGCACCGGACTAGTGAGTTTTCATCTGTTCCCCCGGCATCCTTGGAGGTAGAAGAGAACTTCGGGCCTGACACTGTCGGGAACCCCGGCAGCATTCCCCAATACATGCATATATTAATAAACACAAACTTACAGAGACAGATATACAGAGAGAATATCTATAACAGTTAATAATGAAGCAGCAGAAATAGAAAGGAGGCTATTGGTGGTGAGTGAGAGGGAGGGTGAGTGAGAGGGAGGATGAGAAAGAGGGAGGCGGATGGAGAAAAATGGTGATGGGTGTGGTGTCAAAAAATAGGTCCATGACCCCTTATCAGATGGGTATTAGGTGAATATTCTTTCCCATTTTGTGGACTGCTTTTGTATCTTAGTCACTGTTTCTTTTGAGGTGCAGAAGCATTTTAATTTTATGTAGTCCCATATGTTTATCTTTTCTTCTAGTTACTTTGTTAGTGATGTTTCACCTTTGAAGGTGCCTTTAGCTTCAATGTCATGGAGGGTTTTTCCTATATTTTCTTCAATGTACTTAATGGATTCAAGTCTGATATTGAGATCTTTAATCCATTTTTTATCTGCTTTTGTGCATGGTGTTAGACACAGGTCAAAATTCATTCTTTTACACGTCGCTGCCCAGTTTTACCAACACCACTTGTTGAAGAGGCTTTCCTCCACTCCATTTTAGACTCTTTACACCTTTATCAAAGATTAAATAATCATGTGTTTGAGGTTGGGTGTCAGGATACTCAATTCTATTCCATAGGTCCACAGGTCTGTTCTTATTCCAATACCATGCTGGTTTAATTAATACTGCATTGCAGTACAGTTTGAAGTTGGGAAAGGTGATGTCTCCCATCTTTCTTTTTTCCCAAGGATTGCTTTAGCTATCCTTGGGGGTTTATTGTTCCATACAAATTTCAGGAGGCGTTTGGTCAATTTCTTTGAAGAATGTCATCGGTATCCTCATAGGGACTGCACTGAATCTGTACAGAGCTCTAGGGAGTATTACCATTTTGACAATGTTGATTCTCCCCATCCATGAGCAGAGAATGTGTTTACATATATATAGGAAAGCCACCGACTTTGGGGGTGTTGATTTTGTGTCATGCCACTCTACTATATGTGTCTATTTTTTCTAGGAGTTTTTGGTAGAGAGTTTAGGGATCTCTAAGTATAATATCATGTCATCTAGAATATATCAGGGACTGGTAAAAATTTTACAAGGAGAAAACAAACAACCTCATCATAAAATGGGGAGAAGAAATAAACAGAAACTTCAATAAGAAAGAAATTCAAATGGCCAAAAACATATGAAAAAATATTCATCATCACTAATCATCAGAGAGATGCAAATTATAACAACAAAGAGATATCATTTTACACCACAGAGACTGGAACATATCCCAAAGAGCAACAACAACAAATGCTTGAGTGGATGTGGGGAAAAGGGGACACTCATCCATTGTGGCTGGTACAGCCTTTCTGGATAACAATATGGATATTCTGCCAAAGACGAGAAATTGAACTTCCATTTGGCCCAGCCATACCACTCTAGGGAATATACTCTGGGAAACCAAAGATACGCAGCAGAAACACCATCCCTAATTTTATGCTCATAGCAGAATGATTCACAATAGCCAGAATCTGGAAACAACCAGAGTGCCCGAAATCAATGACTGGATAAAGCTTTGGTACATCTACACAATGGAATACTATGCAGCTATTAGGAAAACTGAAGTTATGAAATTTGCCTATAAATGGATGGACATGAGAAGATCATGTTGAGTGAAATTAGCCAGAAGGAGAGAGACAGATGTAGAATGACTGCATTTATTTGCATGACATAAACATATATGTATATATTATGATTCCAATATCCAAGGTCAAGTGAAACATGTATCAGGAGGTTTTGTCACAGGTGGAAATTATCACAAACGTGTGGGAGTCAGAGGCTAGGCAAGATAGGAAATGGAACAGTGGTGTGCTAAAAATTGTCGAAAGTACTAATACCAACTTAGAACTGAGCATTAAATACAGGAAAAAAGATACACATGACAACCCTTTAATGTATGTTCTGTAATCCGCAATCTAGTAGGGAAGGAAAAGAGATAGGCATAGAGAGAAAGGGAATGAAATAAAGAACCTGCCGTAGAAGCTGGCTGGGGTGGGGGGATGGAACCAGGGACATGCGCTGGTGGAGGTATGGGAGCTGGAACACTCTATGACCAAATCCCAAATATGAACATCTTTGTAATTGTATATCTCACAGTGGTATAATAAAATACTTATAAGAAACTAAAAAATAAAAAATAGGTCCAGGTGGGCCGGAGCGATAGACCAGCGGGTAGGGCGTTGCCTTGCACGCGGCGCCTGTGCCGCCCGGGTTCGATCCCGGCATCCCATATGGTCCCCGAGCACCGCCAGGAGTGATTCCTGAGTGCAGGGCCAGGAGTGGCCCTGAGCATTGCCGGGTGTGACCCAAAAAGCAAAAAAAAAAAAAATAGGTCCAGGAGAAGTCATTGTAGTGTAAGTAAAAATAAAAGAGATTAATAACATTTAAAATAATATAAATAAAAAATTAAAGGAATAAGTTTTCAATAGCTGACTGGTTTGTATTCAGTCACTGAGTCAACAAGACCAAGGCCAATTTTTTAATCTTAAGTATTCATAAAATAATTTGCAAAACTTATGATTAAAATATTGACAATTCAATTAGCCATACATCAAAAAGCAACTTCATATAATCCATGGCTAAATACTTCAATTTTATACATATAATGGCTATAATCAATTATAGATACAAATCTAATTATGAAGTCTGATAGTTCATCATCAATAGAAAAACAGACTAGATTTAATAGAAGAAAAGTGATAAATGCTATAGCAGGAAAATATAGTTTGTGAACAAATTAATAACCATGCATGTCTGTCGGGAACGCAGCTGGGTTCCCGACCGTGCCGGGAAGCGAGTTCCTTTTACCTCCTAAGCCAGCTGGGAATGGATGAAGACTCAGGAATCTGATGCAGTTTTAAAAGGCTTTACTTATCACAGGTTCAGGCATACAAGTCAGCAATAGAAAAAAACCTGTGCTTAGGATTCCCAGCTAAAACCCCAGCCACGTGTAGGCCAAAATGGCGGCCACCACGTGTTAAGGCCCTGTAGAGAGGAGACAAAGACAAGACTCCCAAGAAGAGTGAGAGCCCCAAAAAGAGAGAGAGAGCCACAGAGGAAGCAGCCTAGTTTTATACCCTTGCAACTCAGATCTCCCACTATTATGGGAAGCAGGGAGGGTCAAATGCCCTCAGGTGATTTCTCCCAGCACCTCACCTAGGCCCTTTATATGCTAATGTCTTGAGCCAAGATCTGCCTGGAAATGCCTTTATAAGGTAGAGAAGGAGGTTTTGATATGGCATGTCTCTGTACTAAAGACTATACTAATGCCAATTAAATATTTCTCCATGCCGGGGCCTGAGCGACAGCCCAGCAGTAGGGCATTTGCCTTGCACACGGCAGGCCTGTGCCAGCCCAGGTTCAATCCCAGGCATCCCATATGGTCCCCGAGCACCACCAGGAGTAATTCCTGAGTGCAGAGCCAGGAGAAACCCCTGAGCTTTGCCGGGTGTGACCCAAGAAGCAAAAAAAAAAAAAAAAATTTTCTCCAAGCCTTCACAAGAGTCTCGTCTACTTCACAGTAGTTTTGTATTTTAGTTGCCTTTGAGTTATCAGGGAGCCATGCTTGCTTGCTTGGAGTCAAACAGCATTTCTCTCTGGTCTAATTACTTAGAGATCCAACGTGGTCAGGCAAATGTGCTGATAAGATCTAGCTAGTCACATGATGATCGTAGTAGCATGAGAGAATATTTATACCAGCCAGTACAGAATACATAGTCAGACAAATTGCCACATTTAAACTACCCCCTATCTGCAAAGTGTTCTGCAGGAGGCAATCCAGGGCAGATGCAGAGGCTTTTAGGCTTTTAGGTGTCCTGCATCATATATCCTTTATACTGTCAGTTCAACCCTTCTCACAATTTATTTCTATCCTTCCGAATGTGGAATGCATCATTGCAGGGAATTGAATTTTTTAGGCCAAGCACCTCATTTCAAACTGTACTTTGGAGCTGAAGAGATAGTTTAACAGTAGAGGAATTTGCTTTACAGACAGCCAGCACCAGGTTTGACCCCAGTACCCCAGATGGTTCTCTGCACTCCACAAGGAGTAATCTTTGACCACAGAGTTGGAGTACACTGACAGCATTGTGAGGTGTCGCTAAAAAATTACATTTTCTTCATTTGTGGGATATTAAAAAATACTATGAGACTAATATAAAGGACATTCAATACAGGGGCCAGGACTTGTCAATAGTTGGAATATACCACAAGTGTTTGGAGGTGGAGGGTAGGAAAGAGAGAAATGACTAGTTTGCCAATAATAGTTGGAAACAATAATTCTAGACTAGTACTGAGCATTGAGATTAGGTAAGGGGACATACAGAATAACCCTACAGTGTGTGTATTGCAAAGTACAATGCATGAAAGGATGAAAGGAGTGAGAGAAAAAGAGAGGGAAAGAGAGATGGAGGAAAATGCCTGCCAAAGCAAATGTTTAACAGGAAGGGAACTGGGCTCACTGGTTTTGAGAAATGTGCATTGATGGAGGGACGGGTGTTGGAAAAATGTATAACTGAAACCCAATCATGAACAGCTTTATAGTGGTATTAGTGGTCTATCTTTTGGTGATTTAATAAAGAAAAAAAGAAAGAAAGAAAGAGAGAGAGAAAGAAAGAGAGAGAAAGAAAGAAACAAAGAAAGAAAGAAAAGAAAGAGAGAGAGAGAAAGAAAGAAGAAAGAAAGAAAGAAAGAAAGAAAGAAAGAAAGAAAGAAAGAAAGAAAGAAAGAAAAAGAAAGAAAGAAAGAAAGAAAGAAAGAAAGAAAGAAAGAAAGAAAGAAAGAAAGAAAGAAAGAAAGAAAAGAAAGAAAGAAAGAAAGAAAGAAAGAAAGAAAGAAAGAAAGAAAGAAAGAAAGAAAGAAAGGAAAGAAAGAAAGAAAGAAAGAGAAAGAAAGAAAGAAAGAAAGAAAGAAAGAAAGAAAGAAAAGAAAGAAAGAAAGAAAGAAAGAAAAAGAAAGAAAGAAAGAAAGAAAGAAAGAAGGAAGGAAGGAAGGAAGGAAGGAGGGAAAGAAGGAAATAAGGAAGGAAGGAAGGAAGGAGGGAAGGGGAAGAGGGAAGGAAGTAAGGAAGGAGGGGAAGGAGAGAAGGAGGGAAGGAGAAAGGAAGGAGGGAAGGAGGGAAGGAGGGAAGAAGGGAAGGAAGGAAGAATGAAGGGAGAAGGAAGGGAGAAGGAAGGAAGGAAGGAAGGGAAGGAGGGGAAAGAAGAAAAGGGAGGAAGGAAGGAGGATGGAAGGAAGGAAGGAAGGAAGGAAGGAAGGAGGAAGAAGGAAAAACAATCTTTCTCATTTGTACTCTTCAACGATCATTCTATTTGCATCAAACTGGAGAGGTTGATACAGCATGCAGAGCCTCAGATGCAGCTGGGGAGCTGCCATTACTGCTATCCGAACCATGCAGCACATCAGAGCCAGCCCAGGAGGGACGCTTGACAGATTAACAGAGCTAAATGAGTTCGAGCCCAGGTAGGCAGCTCCCTGGAAGTGGGAAGCACCGGGGAATTCGTCAGTTGGAGTTGGGGTCTTCCTTCCCCTCTCCATTTTGTCTAAGCCCAGTAGCCCCACCCAGGAGCTGCCCTGGAGCAACCAGCCATAGCATGCAGAGCCTCATACACAGCTGGGGGAACTGGCTCTTCCCTAACTCAGCTGACCATGAGGCCCCCAGGAGGACAGATGGGTTTTGGGTGTTGGCCCATCACCTCTGGGGGTCCCCGCGTAGCAGAATGAGACTCACCCACCACATTAGCCGCCATTTTCGCTGTCCGACGCTGATCATGAGGCGCCTAAGTAGCGTGCTGCTTGCAGCCACACGGTCCTTCAAACTAGTGGAAAGAGTTATGTCCTTTAATGTACTGCATTCTATGATGTGTAGGAAAGGTAGGCGGGAGGGAGAGATAGAGAGGAGAAAAAAAGATACACAGAACCTCACAAGTAGTTAGGGTGTGGGAAGGGGGAGGGAGGTGGGGACATTGATGATGGGAGATGGTTTCAGGTGGAGGGATGGGTGTTGGAACACTGAAGAACCAAAACTCGAGCATGAGCATCTTGCAATTGTATGTCTAAAAGTGGTGTAATAAATTTTTTAAAAATTAAAAAAAATTAAAAAAATGAATGCAAATAATGTACACTGTAAACTACCAAAACATTGTTGAAAGAATTTAAAGAAGACTTAATGACAGTGTTGGGAGGTCTTGAGAACTTTTTTTATGGTATGGGTATGATAATGTTGTAAAATAAAGCCATGAGTGTTATCACTGCTATAACTGTATTGCCTAAATTGTAATAAAATTTGTAAGGAATACCTAAATAAATGGAAAAAGCCTCACATTCACAGGTTGAAACAACGCACTTTGTTAAGATAGCAGTATTCCTCCCCTCATTTATCTTGAGATTAAACAAAATCGCTATCAAAATCACAACTGGTTTTTGCTCAAAAATTGACAAGCTGAGCCTATCATTTAAAAGAAAATGAAAGATCCTAGATTGACTACCCAAAATGAGAAAAAGAATAAAGTTGGACCATTTTATTTAAAAATTCTACTATGAAGAAATCTCCTGCCCCTCAAGGTATTGCAGCTGTGGCTGCAGTGCCCGACTGCATCTGCATGTGGCAGTCAGGAGACAGGCTTATCTACACCCCTCAGGGCTCTCCCCATGGGCTCTGGATGGTTGATGGTCTGACATAGAAAAGGACTGGACCCCCAGGGATGAACCCAGTGCCACGGCAGAGCTTGGCAAGCTACCTGTGGTGTATTTCATATGCCATAGGTATATCAGTAACAATAATGGTATAACAGTAACAGGTATAACAGGTATAACAGTAACAATAATGGACCTCATTCCCAACAAATGGAGTTGTTACTGGAGCCTGATCAAGCAAATTGATGAACAATGGGAAGACAGGTGAGACAGGTGATGAAGAAATGAGATGAATATTATATCAGATAGAGAGGGTGATTGCTTTGCACATAACTGACCCAGTTATGGTCCTGTGTGATCCCCTAATCCTGACCAGGAGTGTCCCTTGATCAAAGAGCCTGAAGTAAACCCTGAGTACACCCTAACTGTACCTCAAAACAAAAATAAAAATAACTATGAAATTATAATAATGAAGATATTGTGATATTATCTTAACAAAGTGGAGACACTCCAGACCCAACCACACCAGACCCACAGCTGCGCTGTTCAGCCCCATATGGAGCAGTCCATGGATTTTAGAGGGCAGTAAGTGGCTCAACCAATCCCTGTACAAGTCCAACTTAGCTCCTAGCATTCGCTCACATGTGCAGGGTGCCATGCTGGCTGGATTTGGAGCAAGGATTTAGGCTCCTCCCTCCCATTCCTCCACCTCCATGTCAGCGGGTGTGGCTGTTAGCTCCCAACCACCACAGCCAGTATCACCGAAAGAGAGACACTCCAGACCCATGCTGCACTAGCGCACAGCCAGCTGTTCTGTGGCCGCTCAACAGTCTTAGATAATATTGGAAATTCAGATCAGGTCCTTCCCAGGATCTTACACATTTATACACTGTATATAGGTCTAGACAGGTTCTAGCCATAGCCCGTCATCCCAGTGAGCCTCGCAAGAAGTCAGAGGAACCCCCCACACCATTAAGTCAGTTATTCTCAACATCCAGACTCCACAGCTCCTCATAGCTCCACCCAAGGGAAAAGCCGATCTCTCCCTGTTGAGGTTCATCAGTAAATGCATGAGATGAGAACCTACGACTGAGAGTGTACCACCTATATGGCAGAGCCTGGCAAGTTACCCATGTTGCATTTGATATGCCAAAAAACCAGTAAAAATTACAGACCTCATTTCCGTGACCTAGAGGAATAGTTTGAGGCTCTTTGTGTTCCTGGAGCGAGCAGATATCCTTGGTCTACACTTGCTCTCAACAGGACATATGGAGATGTTACTGGTGCCTGTTTGGGTAAATCAATGAACAACGGGAAGACAAGTGATACAAGTGACACAAGTGATTGTGATAAAACCCAAGATGAGACACACATATGGATCAATGAAAATGAATTGACATTCAAACAGTAAGGAAGTTACTGAAAATATATCACAGTTACCGTATAATATACAAGGAAGAGCTTAAGAAATTCTACATGAAAATGGAGTTCTATAAATAAGAACACACATCCTATAAGATCATAGTCAGTGATTTTAATGCCAAGTTGGACCAAGAAGAACAGCTGAAGAACTCCATATAGGGACCATGGCCTAGGATGGAATGAACAGGGTGAGAGACTATCTGAGTTCATCATGTCAATCATCACCACTCATGATAGCTCACAGTTTAAGAAGGCTGAATCTAAACGTTGGACATGGGAATCTCCTGGTGGACAGTTCCACAATGAAATTGACCAAATCACATTCAATCAATGGTTTTGCCTGACCGATGTTACTATCGGTCCCAAAATTCCAAACAGGATTGAACCACTATCTCCTTCATGCAAAATTCTACTTCATAGAATGGGGAGAAAGGGCTCCAAAATTTAAGACAATAACTCCCAGAATGTCCACCAACGAGGAACACTTTGGCACCATGGAGGCAACATGGGAAGAAGCCATCATTGACATCTACGAAGAATACAACCAACTTGTTCAGCACCTCCATGATTGTGTGAGGAACAATCATGAGA
>JAJIBD010018750.1:0-16136 GCA_021461705.1 Cryptotis parvus | reverse complement strand
GATGATGCAGCCTTAAGAATTCCTTGAGCAGGGCGGAGTGATAGCCCAGTGGGTAGGGCGTTTGCCTTGCATGCGGCCGGCCTGTGCCGGCCGGGTTCGATCCCGGTATCCCATATGGTCCCCCGAGCACTGCCAGGAGTGATTCCTGAGTGCAGAGCCAGGAGTAACCCCTGAGCATCGCCAGGTGTGACCCAAAAAAGCAAAAAAAAAAAAAAAAAAAAGAATTCCTTGAGCAGACCTGGGTGTGGCCAACAAGCAAAAAAATAAATAAATAAATAAAATAAAATAAAATAAAAACCTCTTTATAGGGATTTCTTCACTCCAGGGAGCAAAATGACCAAAGGTCCCAGTCAGCTGTTATCTTTTGGGGAGATTCTAGAGTGGGACTGTTGGATCAAAGGAGGCAATCCCCTCTCTGCTCGTCCCTTTGCCGCTGACATTAGGTGACACTGGCTCCATTTCTAGAAAAGATTTAAAAATTTAGGGGTGTGATTCAATTAAAAAATTTGGGGGGCCCATGACCTCCGGGGGTCCCGGAAGCAGCTGGATGAGACTCGCCCACCACACTAGCCACCACCTTCGCTGTCCGGACGCTGGGATACTACCTCATGACCAGATTAACAGAGCAAAACCAGTTCGAGCCCAGGTAGGAGACTCCCAGGCGGGAATCGCTGGGAATTCGTCAGATGGGGTCAGGGGTCGGCCATTCCCCCTCCATTTTGTCGAGCCTGGTGGCCGCCCCAGGAGTTGCCCTGGGGCGACCAGCCATAGCATTCGGGCCTCGGACGAACGCCTGGTCCGCTTCCCCCCCCACCCCCGCCCCCTGCCCTAAGCTGACCATGGGGCTCCCAGGAGGACAGATGGGTTTTGGGAGTGGGTCCATCACCTCGGGGGGTCCCTGAAGCAGCCGGATGAGACTCGTCCACCACACTAGCCACAACCTTCGCTGTCCGGACGCTGGGATACTACCTTACGACCTGATTAACAGATCAAAACCAGTTTGAGCCCAGGTCCATCAAAAATAGTGTAAACAGTAATGTCCTTTAATCTACTGCATTCCATGATGTGCAGGAAAGTTTGGCGGGAGGGAGAGATAGAGAGGAGAGAGAAGACATACAGAACCTGCCAAGTAGTTGAGGTGTGGGAGGGAAGGGAGGTGGGGACATTGGTGATGGGAGATGGGTTTGGGTGGAGGGTTGGGTGTTGGAACACTGTGGAACCAGAACTCTGCATGAGCATCTTGCAATTGTATGTCTAAAATGGTGTAATAAAATTTGGGGGCGGGCGATAGCACAGCAGGCAAGGCATTTGCCTTGCACATGGCCCCCCTGGGTCCCCGGCATCCCACATGGTCCCCCAAGCACTGCCAGGATTAGTTCCTGAGCGAAGAGCTAGGAGTAACCCCTGAGCATCGCTGGGTGTGACCCATAAAAGAAAAAAACATTAATTTGGGCCAGAGTGATATGACAGCAGATAGGGTGTTTGTCTTATATGTAGCTGACCAGGGTTTGATCCCCGGCCTCAAATAGTCCCGAAGCACTGCCAGGAATATTCCTGAGTGCGAAGCCAGAACTGACCCGAGTATCGCTGCATGTGACCCAACAGCAAAAATAAATTAAAAAAAATTTAGAGGCCGGGAAATAGTACAACAGTTAAGGTGCTTGTGTTGCAGGTGGCTAACTGGGGCTCAATCCCTGGCATCCCCATGTGTTCCTCTAAGCACAGCCAGGAATAACCCGAGCATAGCCAGCATCGTGACCCAAAAAGCCAAAAAAAAAAAAAAAAAAGTTTACAAGTTTACAATAGTATGAACACATGGTTTTGTTGTAGTTGGCACTTGCACATGGTTGATTACAGTTCAATTCCCAGCATCCCATATGGTCCCCTGGGCCCCCAGGAATGATTTATGAGCATAGAGCCAAGAGTAACTCCGGCACACTGCTAGGTATGGCTTCCACAAACAAAAATGGCAACTTTACTTAGGACAGTGTTACAAGGCAACTAGATAAGGGAAGCCAGCAGTTCTAGTAGTTGGTTATACTTTGTATGAGGCATGGAATGACTTTCAAGTTCCTCCAAGTAGGCACTTAATCCAATTCTAACCCATTTATGAATCCAAGCAGATGGCAGGCATATTTCTCTATCCCATTACCCCTAATTCCTTCCAATTAGACACACCAGCACAAGATTGTCATTCACTTTTCCGCATACTTTATTTGTTACAAACATACAATTTTTAAATATAGACTGTAAAACTCCATTTGCAAAAGTCTGCTATTGTAAGGAGTGCACACCAGCAGTAAGGATTCTTAAACATTTTTTTATGAGTTTTTCTGTCAGTTTTGCTACTTAGTGGTACATATGGGACCCGCCACTTTGCAGACCTGTCTGAAGCTTCCGCTGTATTCACATTGCTTTTATGGAAGCAACCCTGCTCATCTCGAAATTGACCAGAATCTGAGCTTCAACCTCCAGGCAGTGAGATCAAGAGCCCATCTGCTTTGAACGGTTTCCAGGAAATGTGGTTTGTGAATGGGTACTGGACTTCACGGATTTGTTTGAATTGCCCATGCAGCTCTGTTTGTTAAAGTGCATTCTTCTTTTAAAAAATAAGAGGCATAATCTTTACTCTTTAACCAAGGTACTTAAAAAAATGAACTTTTTTGGTCTCTCAGCAGATATTCGAAATTGATTCTATTACTACAAATTTTAGTGTTCTATTTACAAATATTTATAGGGTTACAGGTGGAGGGGACCTTATAAAATTAAAGGTGCAGCTTCTTTTGAAGCAGAATAAGTTCGACAAATTCATACATAGGAATACACACTTAAGTTACAATGCACAAGCATGTGGATATTTACACAGACTGAAGACATCTCCAAAAATTCCTTTTAAAGTAACTTCCAACCTAAATTCTAGTTGGACAGCTAGATCAGAGAGCCGTCTCCTGCTATCAAGTTTTGGTTTAAACTCATTCAAATTACTTCGTTAGATTCCCTACTGGTAGGACATCAGTCCCAACTTTGGAGTAAAGAACCTAATCTAAGAAGTCCCTGGTAGATTTGATTGGCAGTGAAGGTTCCTACAGAATGGAAGCGCTATATGGAAAAATAAAATCAGAAAATGAGGACTTAAAAATCATCTGTGTGAAGGTGCAAAAGTTTAAAAAAAATCTAATTGTTTCAGAACTTTGGAAAAGTCCAACTATATACGCTGATAATCTTATTATTCAAACAAAACTCAAATATACTTGCCTGCTACCATCATGTGCAAAACTAGCCTTTAAAGTATGCCCTATGCTGATCAGCTTCTATACTTTTTGTCCAATCCACTCTCTTTTAAGAATCCAGAGAGCTATTGTACAGAGGTGATATGTGGGCGGGGAGAAAGGGGTAATGCTGAACTGCTAAAAATGAAACCCTCAAGCTCCTAAACAACACAAATAGGCTTAGTGATAGAATTCTAACCTTCATATGTCATAGGCCCCTCCCTACAGTTATAGCTCTGATCCAAACTAACTCTTCTGTTTTTAAAGCTCTGCCTGGCTACGCTCAGATTACTTCTGGTGGCACTTGGGGTAACCTTGTGGTCCTGGGGAATCCAAGATGCATGCAAGACAAGCATCTGAAGCCCTGTACTATCTCTCTGGCCCCTGTAGGTTTTCTGGGCCAGACCTGGTGGTGCTTGGAGGACCATGCAGTGCCAGGTACCAAATCCTAGGTTTCTACATGAAAAGTGAAGGGAATTCCAGGCCCTTGAACTATCTCCCAGGCCCTAAAACAATTTTCAGTTAGCCACTGAAGTTATTGAAGGGGAAAAGACAAACATATCTCCTGCCATTTTGTGGATAAGTTTATTGCTTTCTCTCTAATGATCTGGGTCCACAGTTCATCAAAGATAATCAAGCCCTATCTTTGTTGGTGGAGGGATGGGTGCTAGAACACTGTATGACTGAAACTCAAACATGAACATCTTTGTAATTGTATATCTCACGGTAGTATAATAATTTTTTTTAAAGTTAAAAAAATCAAGCCCTATCTTGTCCATGTCAAAAGATATTTTAGACATAACATAGGGGTAATGAAATCTGCTCCTAGACTCAGAATCTCATGTTAGTCATATTCTTGCATCAAACTGGTAGGGAAAAGTGAAGTCTTTAAGTTTTATTTATTTTATTTTTTTGCTTTTTTGGGTCACACCAAAAAATGCTCAGGGGTTTCTCTGGCTCAGGGGGTTTCTCCTGGCTCTGTACTCAGGAATTACTCCTGGCGGTGCTCGGGGGACCATATGGGATGCCGGGATCAAACCCAGGCCGGCACGGGCTGGCAGGGTACAAGGCAAACGCCCTACCCGCTGGACTATCGCTCCGGCCCCGAGTCTTGAAGTTTTAGTGTACAGTAAAATGTCCAATAAGGCATCTCCTGCTGTTTTAACTTGACTTCACCTATCCTGATTGAAATAACTAATTCATGAGGTATGTGTTAAGATTTGCAAATGAAAATTAAAAGAATGTGAATAAAGGTGATTACATAGATGTTATATTTCCTATTTTTTATTCGGTAATATACACTAATAAAGTTCCTATTTGGATTGAGGTACAAATATCAATTGGAAATTAGTGGGGTTTAATAAACCTTTATGACAATTCTTTATTTTTTTGTTTTTTAGCCAATCTGGCAGTGCTCAGGGCTTTTATTCCTGGCTCTGCATTCAGAGATCTCACCTGGAGGAGCTTGAGGGACCATGCATGGTGCCAAGGAATGAACTTGGGCTGGTCATATGCAAGGCAAGCAATTTACCTGCTGTACTCTCTCCATCCCAACAATTTTATTTTTGCATTTTCCAAATTTTATTTCCCATAGTGACAACTGCAATGAAACTACATTTTAAGTTGTGAGGGCTAAGAACAATGACTTTAAATACCAAAGCTAAGCTATTGAGAGAACTCACCATTCAAAACTCCATAACTTCTTGAGGCTAACACTTGAAAATGGATGACTTTTCTAAGTTAAAAAGGGTTATGTGAAGTTATAATTTGCCACTTCCAGCTCTTATCTTGAATACTAAGCAGGGCATTAAGATGTATTTCTTAATTTTTTACTCTCTCTATTTTTAAAGAAACTTTTTTTTTTTTTTTTCTTTTCTACAAACTATCTCCCAATCCCTAGTCCCACCCGCATATACATTATCCAGTTCCTCCAATGGGAATATCTCTTAAGGAAGACAGCTAATTGATTTACAGTACTCTAAAACCAACCCTGAAAAACTATTAATCTCATTTAGTATAACTTCAGTGCTGTTGCTGACAAAAAAGGGAAAAAAAGTTAGCTTAAGGCTCAAGGGAAAGTAACCTATTAAATTGTGAATGCAGCATCATTTACTCTCCCATCCATTGGAAGCTAGCAAAATGCATTCTGGACCAACAATACAAACTTTCTAACATTAGCAAATATTTCTATTACTCTTATAAGAGTTAGAACAATACTCATAAGCAGATTATCTAGGGGAGCCTGAGAAACCATGATCCACATCATACAATGATTCCATGAATTTCATGATCAAAAAGTGCTTTATCTTTTGAGAAATATGTCAGGGTTAAAATGGAAATACAAAACACAAAACCAATTGACACTTTCTCAAGTACAAAGTGGAAAAAGAGCAAAAGAATGGTGGCTCTGCTCTCTGAACAGGCCTTATGCATGTCAATTTTAGGGTGTACTAAATTAAAATTGTTTTAAGTTAGTGGGATTTCACACCACTATATATATTCTCTAAAACCTGAGATTGGACATCAAAGCAGTCAACTTTGTTACTTATCAGAGCAATCCTGATACTTCCTAAAAAATAGAAGACAACTCAAGTGAATTAGTAACTCCAGGGTCACGAACATTAACTTCCCGCAATCAAAAAAGGAGACCGATCCCAAACGCATAGACATGAAGAGCGCTGCAGAATGAAGACTCCGCAAATGAGTCATTTCTACATGAGCGAAAGTCACTTCTCTCCTTCCCCTTCTCACTGATCAAGGCCACACTATTTTCAGATGAATATCTACTGAGAGATCAGTTGTGCATTGGACAAAGTACCATAATTGGGTTAAAAAAAAAAAAAAAAAATTTACAGTGAAGAATACTTATGTGCATGGCTTACACACTCAAGCTTGTCTTTAATTTCATCCACCAAAAGAGCAAGGTAGATGCAAAATAGTCACCTTTTAATACCTTGTATAGATCACATTCTAGCCCCCTGCAAAGCCAGTCAAGGTCACATTTAACAAAGCATCCTCAGTAACTATCGAGCCTGAAGTGTGCAGCCGTTTACAGACCACTCAATATGAGGGCATTATTATAACCAGCCTCTTTTGCCCACAACCCTGCATTTTCAGATAAGACAGGAAAATTTGTTTTGTTTTGATAAAACTGAAGCTTGATTCTCCTAAAAAGACCTGCGATTTACTGCAAAGTGATCAAGAGGTGGTAAAGGAATCAGGCTAATGGCTGCCTGGACCAAAAGTCTCTAGATCATTTTGCAATAATTATGGAAAGTGACTTGACAATTAGCTGTGTGTGCAGCACAGCTAGTCATGTATACCACCTACATGCCTCCGATAGTAACATAGGGTGTCTGGGTTTTCGGTTTGGTTTTTCACTCTGATTTTTGGTGCCATATATATTTTACACTTGTTCTGTGCAGCAGATGCACCGAGAATGTTCTTCGCTTATGAGAACTGTCGCTCTCCTTGCTGCACGATAGGTAAGGACTACAGAAACCAGAAGGGAATGTTAGCATCTCGTCATATTTTTTTTCTTCTCTTGATGTAGTGCCTAAAATTAGACTTCTACCTGTAACTGCAATAGTTTGAGAACCGAATGTTCTATGAATTATATAAAAAGGCATTTCAGTCTTAACAGTTCTCAGAAATATAACTATTTTGAACACGTGATTAGCTGGGATGTTTGCCAAAGCAAAAAGACAAGCTCTAAATCAGTGTCCCTAATAGTGCTAAAAAACAAAACGAACTGTTTGTTTCCCATAGCCTGTACAATGCCATTTTCTGACTGGATTTAAGAAAGACCATTTAATTAGCAGTTCTTAGTTGCAGGCTCAGGAAGGCAGTCTGTTAATACTGCCTTAACGAAACACACACTGAAAGCGGAATCCTGTGCTCTGCAGATTTCTATTGTCCCTAACAGATTGAAATGAGGATCAGTGAAATTGCTACAATTAATCCACATCCTTCTGTAATCTGCCTGCAGTGACAAGAGGCCATAAACCACCCCTGGCAGGAGACAAACCTCAAAGATTGGTTAAGACTTAAAAAACCCACCACTATGACATTTACCACTTAATCCTACATAGGCAGGTCAAAATTTTAATATAAATTACTTTTTCCAACACATAGCTTATGCATTCTTTGCTCCTTTTTGGGAGATTTCTCAAATCGACATCTAAAGATTTACATATGATATATTACTGTTACATGGTCTAATGACTAAGAAAATTTCTCTGGTAACCAAAGCTGATGCCATATATGGTAGTGTTCTTGGCATATACTCTATATGCTTCAGACACTTCCACATTCTTCCTATTCAGCTAATTATAGCTTAGTAGCCACTGGTGAAGGATTGTGAAGACCCTGTCATTTCTACAGACTAGAAAGGCAAGGCTAGTTACTGCAATTCAGCCAAACAGAAAGGAAAGAAAGAGTTAAATCCACCCCTTAAAAAAGGAGAGGTACTGCACCTTTGCAAAATTGAACTGGCTCACTGCAGCTGAGCAACAGAACCACCACTGAAGCAAGAAACAAGTTGGTCTATACAGGAATTGTACATGGTTTGAAAATGAGAAAGTTACAGCAATCAACTAGTAGCTGCAACCTAATTTTCATTGCTGCCTCAGAGTCTGAAACTTAGACAGTTTCCAAAAACTTAATGCTAGCTTCTCAGCTTTTACTACAACTAAGGATTTGTTCTCCGCAGCAAAGAAATAAACACTCAAAACACATAAGTAAATACAGCAGGACATTATTGAAAACAGCTGCCTTGTAGTACAAAATACAGTACAAGTATACGGATGTCATTAAAACATCAAAAAATACTATTGCTCCCATACAATTTAGGGAAACATTCTTTGCAACGGAGAAAAATTTTAAAAAAAGATTAAAAAAAAACTGTTCAAAAAATCTACTGTGGAAGATGAAAGTAGATAAATAGTCTGAAAAGGGCACCAATATTCGTGGCTCTTCCATTTTTTAATATCTAAGATCAACAATATTGAATCATAGCGTAATTTTTTAAAAAGCCTAATTATATATACAATTATTTCCCTCCCTCTCAGCCACAATGCACAAAATGAACTTTTTGTATGTTAAGTATTTCCCAATAAATACAAAAAAGATTGTATAGATTGAATAATACCAAAATAAGATAATAAAAATGGTATGCAATAAATTAAAAGGCAGCTCAAATAAAGGGCAGGCATGCAATTAAAAAAAAAACTAAGATTGTGGAGGTGGGGTTACTTGCCTCCTGGTTGAGAAGGAGTCGCACAAGAATACCTGAAAACTTTATAAAGAACATTTGCTCCGTTCAATTCAAAGTTACCTAGGACTGACATTTCTAGGAATACCTTTTGATGGGTAGGGTTAACTTGATTTGTAAAAATGACTTCTACTGAAAATCCATTGAAAATATAGAAGAGGCGATCCTTGAAAACCCCAACTTTTATTCTTGAAAGACAGCTGGCTAAACTGGGAAAAATCAGTTTGTTGAGATCTCAAGATGGTATAAAAAATGCTTCAAGAATAAAGTCAGCATATTCACTGTTCACTTCAGCTCCATTCAGGTGGATATCTGCTTTCAGAGGATACAGCTGCTTTAAACACACCCATCATTTGCCAACTTTGTGAGGTACTAAAACAATGGATCAAGTTCTTAAAAAATTTGTTTTAAAAAGAATATATGACGTTGGAATTCTAGACCTGAGGATCTTTAGTATTTGGGAAAAAAATCACAGATTAAACTGAAGGTAGATGAAGACTTCAGTTTTGGTTATTTCCAACTTTTCCATGAGGACATATAATCCATTAAAGCTCAAGCTTGTGGCCACATTGTTCCTTTTGTAGTTATCTTCAAGTTTTAAGGTTTAAAATCCAGCCAACCAGTGGCCGAAACAGCCGAATTAGCCATACTTCACTGGCTCGCAAGGTGGAGCCATGGGGATCTGGTTCTCACTCATCTCTACGCCATTTCTTGGTAATGACCTCCATATATGGAGATAAGGGGAAGAACTTAGTGAGCAGCTACCAACCCACTCCAACAGTTTTCTTTTGTGCTTTGGGCCTGATTTTTCTCTTGTGCTACCTCAGCAACCCCCAACTTCAAACTGCTCCTTTTATCTTCGGGAAAAAAACTGCCAGCTTTTAAAATAAAATCTTAGGAACTAGCTCTAGTTCAAGGATTGACATCGGACTCCATCTACATCCCAGAAAAAAGTTCTGCAAAGAAAAGATGGGGCCTTGGTCCAGGTTCCATGCAAAACCGTTTTAAAGCCAAATGGCTTGGGTGTTTCTGCGTTCCCCAATGGCTTCTTGCGTTCTGATTTTCCGTTGCCCACGGTAACTCCAAGTTGCATTCCCTTTCTACAAAACAGTCCTCTCGTTACTGGGTAAGCGCAAAGGCCCCTCGCTCAAGAATTTCATGAAGACCGAGATCCAAAATGCTGATTTCAATGGAGGTGAAAGATTAGACACGGCAACAGTGAGGGCTGGAGAGCTCTTTCAACCACACTGCGCAGGTACAACAAATACGCAGCTGCCATCCGCGGGTCTGGGTCACCCACAGGTGTTCCTCGGGCAACTGGGCGAGGGCTTCTGCCCCCAACCCCAGCCACCCCACGGTCCCAGTTATCTCGAAGGGTTCACAAACCTCGGCTGGGAAATCACAGAAGCTGTTGCCCTCTCTTTGCAGGTCGCTGTCAGTTCCTTGATACTTCACTGCTTTGCTCTAATCGCTGGAGATTGTTCTCTTAGGGTTATTGGACTATTAATTTTTGTCTTCTCCCTCTTGGGCCTCCCCTCCGTCCCCCTGGGCTGGCCGGCTCACTGGGGATGGGCGGGAAGGGCGCTCCTTGGCCGAGATGGTGTTGGAGGGAGGCCTGCCGGGATGCGGCGCTTCTCAGTCCTCGTCCACCTCCTCGCCCTCGGACTCGTCCCCACACGCCGCTCGTACAGCTTGTCCCGCTGCCGCTCCTGGATCTCCTTCATTTCGTCGGCATAGCGACAGAAGGCGCCGCCGAACTTGCCCCAGGCTTTGAAGGGGACCGTGATGGAGTTGCGGTACGACGGCTTCACCTCGCTCACGCGCAGGAACACGCCGTACTTGTTGCAGCCCACGTCGAAGAAGAAGCGCTTGGAGTCCACCGTGATGGAGGTGCCCTCGGGGAGCTCCCCGTACAGGCCTGCGCCGGGGCCGCCCGCGCCGCCCGCGCCCGCCGCCAGCTCGTCGTCGTCGCCGCCGTAGTCGTCGATCAGCTTGGCCAGCGCGTCGCGGAACTCGATGAGGCCCTGGGCGGGCAGCGCGATGGTCTGGCCACTCTGCAGGCCGCCGGGCCCGGGCCCGCCGAAGCCGCCGGCGCCGCCGCGGTGCACGGTCTGGCGGATGCGCAGGAAGCGGCCGCGCTGGTTCTCCTTCAGGTCCAGGTAGTACTTGCGGTTCTCGCGCACCAGGAATTCGCTCTTGAGCGCGCGCCGCGGCCCGCCGCCTCCTCGGCGCTGGCCGCCAGCTGCTCGGGGGCTACTGGGGCCCAGCTGCGCGTAGTGCTCAATGAAGTCGCCCAGCGCGTCGCGGAACTCGGCCGCCACGGCCATGGACAGCGTGAGGCGGCTCTTGGAGCCGCCCGCGCCCACCTCGGCGATCTTCAAGAAGCGGCCCTTGGCGTTTTGCTTCACGTCCAGGTAGAAGCGCTTGTTCTGGATGTCCAGCCTCTTGGACGCCAGCTCCTGCGTCTCCTGTTCGCCGCCGCCGCGAGACGCGGGCTGGAAGCCGCCGGGCCCGCCACCGCCGCCGCCGCCGCGCTCGCTACCGCTGTCGCCGTCCGCCATCTTCTCTCGTCGGCCGCCGCCGCCGCCGCCGCCGCCGCCGCGCCCTGGCCGCCGCCCGCCGCCCGCCGCGCTCGCGCCCCCCGCCCTCCGCCCCGCGGCTCGCTCTCCGGGGCCCCCAGCCTCGCCCGCCGGCTCGCTCACGCGCTCCCGCTGCTCATCGCCAGCCGCCGCCCCCCCATCGCCTTCGCTCCCGCCCCTCCGCTTCCGCCCCGGCCGCTCCTTCCGGCGCGCGCCCCGCATGACGCCGCACCCCGCCCACCGCGACAAGGTTCCGGCTCCGCCGCCAGCGCAGCGCGGGGTGATGACGTCAGCACGTGCCCCCGCGCGCGGTACAGACCTTACTATCCGGCCCGATGGCGCCCAAATCATCCGGTGGGTGGAGTGGGGCCACGGGGCCTAGCAAAGCTAGTCGTGGGCGACGGGTTCCTAGGACGGGAAGCGCTTTGGTGTTTCGCGTGCGGACCAACACTGTCAAGTGGTTCAGCCGCGTTTGTGGGGTCGGGCCAGGGGAGAGGCTTATTGTAGGCCGGTGAGAATGAGGGTGATGGGGTGGACATTGGAGTGTTTAAGAGTGCAGGTCCTGGGGCCCTGAGAGCTCACGGCTGATACCTAGCACCATAGGGGGCTAGCCCCCACCCCCAGCACTGCACTGCCGATGTGTCCAAAAAAAATAAAGAAAAATGAAGTGTAGACTCTGGGCATACCACCATCTAGGTTTGAATGTGAAGTCTTTATGTGAAGTCCGGCCTGCTCAGGGGTTACTTCTGGGTATGCACTCATGAATTGCTCCCTGGCAGTACTCGGGAGGCCAAATGGGATGCTGGAGATCTAGCTGGGTTGGCTGCATGCAACGCAAATGCCTTCCCCTCTGTGCTGTCACTTCGGCCCCAAACAAAGTAACTATTAATAGATGACACATCAAGTATTTCTTAGCATCACTGTAATTAAAATCTGCCTGCTTTTCAAGGCCGTATGCTCCCTTGAACATGTATCTTGATCCATTCTGTCTTTTTGTTTGCCCAGTTCCACTTTGGAGAAGCCTGGGTCCCTTCTTGAACATACTTCTCTCTCCTCTCACTGTCTTCCCGTTCATCATCGATTTGCTCGAGCGGGCACCAGTAACATCTCCATATGCCCTGTCTCATGCAAGTAGAGCCCAAGGGCACCTGCTTGCTCCAGGAACATAAAAAGCCTCAAACCATTCCATCAGGTCATGGGAATGAGGTCTATAATTGTTACTGGTATTTGGCATATCAAATACGACACGGGTAGCTTGCCAGGCTCTGCCGTGCGGGTGGCATACTCTTGTAGTTACCTCTCATCAGTAATCTCCAGCATTTATTGATGAACCACGTGGTGACCTTGCTTCACTAAAAAAAATTAAATAAAATGTTTAAAGCTTAAAACTCAGCTGTAAGGGGTCAGAGTGATATTCTGGTGATAGGGGCGTTTGTCTCGCACACAGTTCACCCAGGTTCAATCCCTGGCACCCCATATGGATCCTGAGTGCAGAGCCAGGGGTAAGCCTTGAGCACTGTCAGGTGTGGCCTAAAACAAAAAAAACAAAAAGAGCCAGCAAACTATAAGGAAAGTGATAAAAAAAAAGTTTTAATGAATGATACACAGAAGATGAACATGTTCAGTGTCATTAGAGAATTTGTAAAGTAAAATTCCAATAAAGTAACCATAAAAACACTAGGATGGGTGATTTAGAAAGGCAGATGTCACGAACTGTTGGTAAGGAGAAACATTTTCATACACCACTAGTTAAAATGGGAAGTAGTATAAGGCCCTGAAAAAGAGGACTGTGATGAGCGGAGGGGTCTGTCCATTGGTGTTCACTGCTACAACTTGGGGATCAAACTCAAGTTATTTTGGTGAAGAGTATGAAGATATGCCAGGGATCCTCCTGGCACGGCTTGGGTTGCCAGGGATCAGAAATAGGTCAGTTGTGTACAAAACAAGCACCGCTGCCTCTGTACTGTCTCTTCAGCCTCACAGGTTTTTTTTTTTTAAAGTATTTTATTATACTACCGTGAGATATACAAATAAAAAGATATACAATTAAAAAGTTCATGCTTGGGTTTTGGTCATACAGTATTTCAGCACCCGTCCCTCCACCAGTGCCCATCTCCCACCACCAACATCCCCGGTTCCCTCCCCTCCCCCCAGCCCTGCTCCATGGCAGGTTCTTTTATTTCTTTCCCTTTCTCTCTCTCTTTCTCTTTCCTTCCCTTCCAGACTATGGATTACAGAACATACGTTAAAAGGTTGTCATGTGTATCCTTTTGCCTCTATTTAATGCTCAGTTCTAGGTTGGCATTAGTACCCTCGACTATTATTAGCACCCTCACAGGTTTTTTTTTTTTTTTGGGTCACACCTGGCGATGCTCATGACTTACTCCTGGCTCTGCACTCAAGAATTATAACTGGCAGTGCTCAGGGAATCATGAGATGCTGGGGATCGAAGCCGAGTTGGTCGTGGTGCAAGGCAAACACCCTACCCGCTGTACTATTGCTCCAGCCCCTAGTTTGATTTTATTAATAGATCTGATTGATTGTGTCCTATGTTATGTTGAACTCTGACATGTCTGGAAGTTATTTTGGTGAAAAGTATGAAGTGGAGAATCTGAAAAATTTCCTTCTAATGACCAATTGTCCCAGTTCTGTTTCCTGAATAACCCTTTAGAACAGATCTCAACAGGTGGAGGCAGATGTCAGTTATTTTGGGGGAGAGGAAGCATGTGTTCACAGATGCTAAAGTGTTCAATTTGGTTGGAGCCCAGGGTCTGTGAGGAGGGGGTGTTGGACACTACTGTGGGGGAAGCCTGAGTTGGAACCTATGAACTTCTTAGTCCAGGAAGGCTGTGCAAAGGGCCTATCCTCCTCTGCCCTAACTTAGCGGTTGTGAGGGCACAGCAGAGGTTGGCATGACTGGACTGTGCTCAGGGGCCATGGCACTGTAGATCCAAATCATGACTGGCTGACGGGAGAGGGAGAAAGTGAGCGCTGACTTTGGTGGGGGAGAAGAAGCAGGTCTTTGAATATCAACAATGGGTGTAGGGGTTTCGGAGAGAAGGAACAGTAGGAGGTGCCTGAACTCAGGCCCCAAACAATCTTTCGGGAAAAAGAATTGATCAGATTTGGGGCAGAGCAATAGTATAGGGGTAGGGCATTTTTGTCTTGCAGGAGGCTGATACTGGTTTGATCTCTTACACAATAGGGTCCCCTTGAAAGATTGGGCAGAACCACTGTGACTCCGTCTTCAAGCACCAGACTCCATTTTGTGCCTTAGGGTCATGAGTTTACAACCTAGTAAGAAAAACATGTGAGACCCCCAAGAGCATAAATATAAGCACCAAGACATCAGGCCACAGATAACAAGGTGTGACCAGAAAGAAATTGGAGCAAGGAGAACATGAGCAAAGGTAACTTCGTTATGAGAACAACAGCTCTTGATTTGCTTCTCTGTACTTCTGCTTTGGCTTAGCGATAGCCCAGCGGGTAGGGCGTTTGCCTTGCACATGGCCTGTGCCTGCCGGGTTCAATTCCCAACATCCCATATGGTCTCCCGAGCACCACCAGGAGTAATTCCGGAGTGCAGAGCCAGGAGAAACCCCCTGAGCATTGCGGGGTGTGACCCAAAAAAAGAAAAAACAAACAAAAAAAAGAACAGGCCCTTGGAGTGTATAAGATGCAAAGGTTTCAGTGACTTGGGGTCCATACCACTCTTGTGGGCCCTCACGCTGAGCTCCTTTCTTTTCTTTTTCTTTTCTTTCTTTCTTTTTTTTTTTTTTGGGTCACACCCGGCAATGCTCAGGGGTTACTCCTGGCTCTGCACTCAGGAATTACTCCTGGCAGTGCTCGGGGACCATATGGGATGCCGGGAATAGAACCCGAGCCGGCTGAGGCTGGCCGTCAAAGCAAATGCCTACCTGCTGGGCTATCGCTCCAGCTCCTCCTTTCTGTCCTAATCTCTTTACGCCTTCTGTCTGAATCTTGGTGTCTGTGAGTTGTGACAGCTTAACACCCTGAGCCTGCCAGAAATGGTCCCTGAGCACCACTGGGTGTGCCCAAAACAAAAAATAAAAAAAGTAAATATGGGGCCTGAGCCATAGCACAATGGGTAGGGCATTTTCCTTGTATGTGGCCAACCTGGGTTCGACCCCCGGCATCCCATATGGTCCTTCCTGAGCATCCTTGGGTGTGACCCAAAAAGCAAAATAAAAAAAAATTAAAATATTGTCACAAGGGTCTGTCTCGGGTGTGTATGTCTGGGCTGCTTGTGGGGAAAGTTTCTGCTTCTGTAAATGAGTTAATACTGGGAAGAGGGTGAGCAGGAGGAGGCGCAGGGCCAAATCTAAAACTGAGCAGAGCTGACATGGGGCCTCGCCTGGGCACTGCTGATATGTGAGCACAGCTGATGGCAGCAGCAGGCTCGGGCTCATCATGGCAAGCCTTAGAGCTAGGGACTGAAGCCAACAGACTCAGGGAACTTTTACTAGGCCACTGTATGAGGTGCTATGCGCGATGGCATCCTGGACTGCTGGGGGAAACGCAAGTCTTCATGGGAGGTGCCACTGGGTTCACTTGGGAGCTGCGGAAGCAGCAAATGGTGGTGGTTCTGGGCCAGGTGGTCAGTGCAGACAGCAAATGGCAGGAGGGGCAGTTTCCTGCATTTCTGGCATAGCCGAAGTTCATGGCGCCAGAGCACCTGCCGTGATGGCCTGTCGGCAGATCCGGTACAGCCGGGACTCGGGCTGAGGAGCAGGTGTGAAGTGTGAGGCGTTGGCTCCGTGCCCAGGGAAGTGTGCCAGCAGCTGTCCAGAGGAAGGGCTGCAGCACGGGGGTGAGCTGGAGTCTCTGCAGATGGGCAGGACTGGACATCAGCGCCCCAGACACGGAGGGGTGAAGTACAGGACCAGAGGGCTGAGGGCGCAGGGATGGGAGGACTCAGGGCAGCAGACCGAAATTTGCTCATAACAGCTCAGTAAAAGGTCATGACTTTAGCAATACCGTTCTGAGATATGTGTT
>JAJIBD010018748.1:0-28446 GCA_021461705.1 Cryptotis parvus | reverse complement strand
CATCCTTTTAGCCTTTCTGTATCACCAGCTCTGGGTTCTGGTTGGTTCTCTGATGTATGTGTCCTGAGTCCTGTAACTGAGTCTTGAAACTGTAGGTGGGTTCCTTCTGCACTCAGGAATTACTCTTGGCAGTGCTTGGGTGACCAATGGGATGCTGGGGATGGAACCCGGTCAGTCACATACAAGGTAAATGCCCTACCCTCTCTGTACTATCCCTCCAGTCCCCATGTGTGTCCTTCTTACTAAAAGCTTTTAGTGTAAGCTACATGGAAGCAGTGACTTAAGCCACTTGTATGGAAGAAGCGTGGCATCCCAGATGCAGGGGTGCCCCAGGTGACACATAGTCCCTCTGGGTTGGGGCACCACAGGAGCAGCACAGAGCATGTCTGTGCATCTGCCTGGACACCCGAACTACCTCCTGCCACATAGGCTCTAGGCTGCATCATCTCTGCACAGCTGGGCTCTCCCTGGTTTACCAGTCTAGACAAAAATATGTGGTGGGAGTGTAGCCAAGTAAGCTGATGTGGGCCCGGTGTGGGTGTAGCAGCCTGCGGCTTGTATGGGATGTACTAAGGAACGCTGGAGACAGTCCTTTGCCTTGGATGTTCCTGCCTGCTCACATTGGCCCCTATCTCAGGCTCCAAACAGGTATTTGAGGGTCCTTTGGAAAACCTCAGGGGTACAGTGGCCAGTGTCCCATTGGCCAAGTCATGATGTCCCTCCATACCAAGCTGAGGAACAAGGTTCATGTGATTAAGGCTCTGTGCCCGGCCATGTTCACATATCCTTGTTGCAGAACATATGCATCTCAAGTTTATTGTGGATCGGCTTGCAGACATGTGACTGCACAATGGCTTGTTCCAAATGGCTCTGGGGTCAAATACATCCTGAATCATGGGTCTTTGGACAGACGACCATTACTGGCGCCGAGAGCCTCAGAGCTGCTCCCTCCAGTCCCTGTTCCCCATCTCAGCCTTCAACTATCCCATCTCACCCCACCACAATAAATTCTCCTTCTAAACTAAAAATTGTGGCTGGAACAGAACAGATTTGTGGAGCATCCACTGACCTCTTCCGCTGTGTCTGTTGGTTACCTTCAAAGACCCACTGTTCTCACTGCACATCCTCAGGCCGTGAGCTTGGGTCCCTTTCCTGCACTGCTTTCGCCCCGCCACCTCTGTCCCAGATCATGGTGCTTGCTGTCCTGCATCCTGCCCCCTGCAGACCTTGCTGTGCAGCTCTGCTCCTTCCTTGTCTGTGGGTGGAGTAAGAACAGCTTTTGGGCGGCAGTGATCCTGACATTTTTATAGCTGCCTGCTGGCCTGACATCTGCAGCACACTTGTTACTTCCAGATCCCTGAAGATCTTGGGGCCAGCAGCGAGCCCAGTGAAGCTGGGGCCCCAGGTTCCTGGCAGATGTGCACCCACCTGACCTGGACCTCACGGCTAAAGGATAGCCTTGTGGGGTTGTCTTCTCCCCAAGCCTTGTCTCTCGCTCTTCTCACTTAAGCGGCTTTGAGCGGGCCACTTCTGGCACGTTCCCTCCTCTGCCCCATCAGTTCCTCCAGCTGCTTTCTGGCTTCCAGGAAATGACGGAAAGCTTTTATTCATGTTGATTTCCTACTATTTGCATGTTTCCCTAAGGACCACAGCCAGTGCTGCTGGGTACCCTGGTGTTTGGAGACCCTCAGGGCCACACCTGGAGTGTTTATGGGGGGGCCATGCAAGGCGGATATTCAAATTCATAGCCCTGCACATGCCAGGCATGTGCCCCACTTACTATTGTCCTTTCCTGGCCCTGTGTTCTTTGTTTTGAGTGGCTTTCTGTCCCCAAGTACTGGTTGCTAGTTTTTGTCATCTTAGTTGTGTACTTGAGATCACTGCTGGCAGTGCTCGGGACGCCATGCACTGCCGGGAGATCAGATCTAAGTTAGCTGTGTTCAAGGCAAGTGCCTTCCCCTCTGTTTTCTCTTTCTGATCCCAGTGCGGGTTGCCAGTTAGAACCCTAACAGCCATGGCTTAAAAAGCTCTCTGTACCTTGTGCCCAGAGCTCGTTGGTATACAAGCCCTTCCTTTGCCTGTAGGAAGTGAAGGGAATATGGACCTGGCAGGAGGCGTTGCGTGCTCACCATTTCTAGTGGTCTCTCTCAGAATTCAGAAGCCAACTCAGTGCTGCTTTGCACCTCTTGAGGTGGTGGTCCCCACTTGCCCCCATCCTCCCTGGAAGGTCCATCACTCCCTGTCCATGTCTGAGGAGGGCAGCACTGCAGCCTAGACCCAGCCAGAACCTGCCTGAGTTATCCAGCTGACCTTTAGCGCACAGCCAGGAGCCGTAAAGTAGGTAGTAGGTGATTATGTTGCCATCCCGACACCCCAGGCCACACCTCTGACAGCTGGGGAGCCCCTGTACAAAAAGACAAACCAAATATTCCACTGAGTACCCTTCACTGCCTTTTTCTGTCACTGGCCCCTCTGAGGCATCTGGGTGCAGTGTGTGTAGTGGGAGTGCAAAGGCTTTTTGTCCTGCGACCCACAAGAGCAGCCATGGTCCTGCAAAGCTTTGCCCAGAGGGGACTGGGGCAGGTCCCAGAATTCAATGTTCTTTTCTCCACTCATTTTTGCTGACCAGAGGATTTCTGTAACTCTGTTTCTCACTGAACACGCACTCTTCCTGATGAACACCAGCTCCTTTTTTTCCGCTTTTTTGGGTCACACCGAGCTATGCTCATGGGTTACTCCAGGTTCTTTGCTCAGGAATTACTTCTAGCAGAGCTCGGGGACCATATGGGATTCTGGGAATCAAACCCAGATCAGCCGTATGCAAGGCAAATGCCCTACCCGCTGTACTATCGCTCCAGCCCAACCCCAGCTCCTTACGTCTTCCGAGGACCTGCAACTCTGGGCTGTGAGTTGTGTAAATGTAGCCCCGGTTTCCACCTCTCTGTTGTAAGGGCCCTGCCATGTGCAGTTTCTCTTCCCCAGCACCTTCCCTTGTTGGAGCCCCACAGCATGGCCGTGCACTTCCCTGCTGACTCGGCTGAGAGCCCTGTAAGTTGCTGTCTGTGGTTTCTCACAACGCCCCTGTCTTGTGAACATATGTGCACCCACAGGCCTCTCCCAAGGCCTTGTTCTCTCCAGATTAGCGCTTTCCCAAAATGGGTGGCCCTATCCTCCCAGGAGAGTACTGGAACAATCCAGGGGGCAAGCAGCGATGGGAGCAAATGGGGGGACACTTTGTGTTAGTTTGCTAAAAGAATGTTGACTTCTGGGGAGCTGAGTTACTTTTTTACTGCAGAGGGCAGTAGGCCACCTACATTTTGGAATGTATCTCAGACCATTGGGTAGCCTGCTGGGTACATCCCAGGAAAGGAGAGAAATGGCTACAGAGGTGGCGACAGATGTATGGATATGGGGTAATAACTAATCAGTCATGGACAGTCAGCTAGGTGGCATTGATGCTAGCTGGCTCCCCAGTGATGGTCCCAGGTCATCCCCAGATGGGACCCTCTCAGCCTCACATGGGTCACTCCTGGATATGGCTGGAATTCTTGTCCCCAATACCAAATGGACTCTTCCATAGACCCTTTTGTCCTCCAGCTGCCTGCTTGCTTCTGGTCAACCCGTTTATCTTGGGGGAGGGAGGCACATTCCAAGGTTCCCATTTGGCCTTTCCTACTGGGCGAGTTCTTAGCCTAAACCCTGGGCTGTATCAGCATGACTTGTTCAGAAAGATACCGAGGAGACCTGGATTGCTGGAGAAAATTGCTTATTCCGGGGCTACAGCACTGCACTCAGCCTTCTCTGGCTTTACTACTTCCCAAGAGGCCTGGGGAAGGCTGCTGGCATTTGTATGTGCGTGTGTGCCAAGAGTTCAGTGTTGTGGCATTTGGACCACAACACTGTTTGCTGTTGGGAGGATTATTCTCGCCCCCAACCTTGCTTACCTCAATGGCATCATACAACAAACAAACATACCCTTTGCCCGTCCCTTCCCTTTGTGGTCACCATGTCAGAGTACACACACTTGGTTGTGCTGCTCACGGGGTGGGGGACACCCTAATTGGGCACCATTCTTGAGGCCTCACAGACAAAGCAAGGGCTCTGCCACTGAGCTGCTTGCCTGGCTCCCTGAGTACTTGTTCTCCCTTCCCTTTCCGCCAGTGGAGGGATCCTTCCTGACCTGTGTCAACTTTGTTCCTCGGCACCAAGGCACACACAGGTGGGTTTCTCTTCTCAGAACTTGCTTGTTGGGGCTACATGTTCAGAGCACTCCAGCACACCCCAGGGCCTGGGTCTGACTATAAAGGAGATTGGTCACCCTTTGCAGAAAAGAGTGGAAACTTTGGGGCACACATACAGGGGGCCCACTCTGCCCCACCCCGCCAATGTCACAGCGGGTGCCTTCCACCCCAAATATATTATACAGGAGCTGACTCTTTATCAGTGGAGGTTGGCCTTCTTTCTTGTGTTCAAGATTGGGGTACCGATCACTAGTTTCCATCATGAGAGGGGATTGCTCCAGTTCTGGTAGAAGTTCTTTGTAGCCCGAGAGGTGCTGGAGAGACACCCACAGACTATGTGACCCTGGCACACCGCTTCCTTCTACCTGCAGCTGACCCTGTGCCTCCCAAGAGTTCATTTTCCCACTGCATCTTTTTGTGTGTTTTGTTTTTGGTTTTGGTTTCATGTCACACCTGGGTGTACTCAGAGCTTACTCTTGGCTCTGCGTTTGCTGGCTCAGATGACCCTGTGGGGTGCCAGAGAATGAACCCAAGTTGACTGCACGCCAGGACAGTACCTTCCCTGCTGGACTGTTGCTACTGGCCCACTGCATCTTTGCTGGAGAGTGTGCACACATGAGGAGTCTCCCCTTCCCGGATGCCAGCAAGGGCAGTCACAGTGTGTCTGTGAGATTGCAGAGAAGTATGCCCCTGAGAGGGGCCACCAAGGAGGAAGGAAGTGTTGATGCCCAGACATCAGAAATGTCACTGCTTTGGCCTCTCCCACAGGCTGTGTCGCACCAGTTAAATGCTGTGACTGAGGACATGTACACCAACGGATCTGCTGCCCCAGGGGCCCAGGCCAGACCAAGGAGATGCAGAAAGTGCGACTCATCCAGTTTGAGAAGGTCACCGAGGAGCCCATGGTAATGCCTTGTCTTCACCTCACCCACTGCATTACTTCCACTCCGCAGCCACTGGCCACCAGGGCTCACTGGCACAGAGCTACCCTAGAGCAGGCCAAGAGCTGCCCAGGAGCTGGAAAGCTTCCCTGGAAGAAATCAGGCTCCCTAACCCTCACTGTGCACTGCCTTCATTGCAGGGAATCACCTTGAAGCTTAATGACAAGCAGTCTTGCACTGTAGCCCGAATTCTGCATGGTGGTATGATCCACCGCCAAGGTAAGAAGGCCAGGTCCTGTCTCAGTCAGCCACTATGTGTTGCCTGTTCCAGGCCCTGGTGAGAGACAGGAAGCTTCTGTTCTTCCAGTTTGCTGTGTGCATGTGTAAGTGTGTATGTGCGTGTGTGCCAAGAGTTCTTTGTACCTTCAAGTGGTCATTCCCAATGATGGAATTGTGAATGACCACAATTCCATGGTGGAAATTGTGGTCATTCGTTGTGACCACATTGTGGTCTTCTCTTGTGTGAGAAGCTCGTTGGATGCATTGCCCAGTGCCACCCTCTCTCCCTTAGTCCCAACACTCTCACAACACAGTTTCCTTCTAATGACTATATGTGCGTTTTCTACATGCAGCACAGTGTTGCACATTAGACTTTGATTACAGCCAGTAGGTGCCTCCCATACCATTACCAGCTCTGTTTCCTTGGTGTTGAGGTGCCAACAAGTTTCAAAGCACCCTTTAGAAAATGGTGTCAGTGTCGAGGTGGGTGGTGTTGGAGTATCTATTCTCTCAACACGGTGAAGAGATAACACTTTTGGGGAGTTAAATAGAGCTGTGCAGGACCACTGTTTCACACCACACTGAGCCCCACCTGGGACTCCCCATGAATTGTTCCAACCCAAAGACACAGTTTAATAATTGGAGTGGGTGTTGGGGGTGTAGGGAGAGGTTTAAGTGCCTGTACTGCCTGGCACCTGCTGGGAGCAACTCCTGAGCACTAAGCTGGGAGTAACCCCTGAGCACTGCTAGGTGTAGCTCAAAACTGAACCAAAAAAGAAGGAAAGAAGCAGCAGCATGTGCCACTCAGTGTTTGAGTTCCTGTTGTCCCTGGGGAGGCATCGGGTTCCATCCCCAGCATCAGAAAACTAAACTCAAAGACTTGTGTGGTTCAGGGTGGCCCAGGTGCTGAGTTCTAAGCATTGACTGACCTCCATACATTAGCAAATGGGGCTTTAACACCACGTGAATATGCCATCTGCTGGGAGTCAAGAGCACTGCATTCCCATGGGCTGAGCATCTGGGGTGACTCTGCCCCTAGCCATCAGGCGTTTTGCATCGGTGAGACCAAGTCACAGTCTGCAGCACAGCACGCCACCTTGCTGCTTGGGTTCTGGGAGTCTTGAGTTACATGACTGTCCTTGTTTGACCTTGTTCTTTTGAAGACTGATTTTTTTCATTTTATGGCAGGTTCCCTTCATGTGGGAGATGAGATCCTTGAGATCAACGGCACGAACGTGACCAACCACTCAGTGGACCAGCTGCAGAAGGCAATGGTAGGTATTTTCTGGGCCTCCCTTTCCTGTGTGCAAGAAGTGACCATTCTCAGCTTTACAAGTAAATGACTAAAACAAGCCATGGCTCCCAGAGCATCTGCTGTCACCTTCAAATGACCCTTGTACCTGTGTGTTGTGTGTGATCATTGCTATTTCTCCAGCACCTCTGTGGTAACAGATCAAGTCTCGTGCCCACAGCTCCAGCACTGGCCCCTGTAACAGCAGCACAGGTGTCAATTGTCCAGGATGTACTGTGCCCTGAGTCTTAGCACACTAAAAGAGTTCAAGTCACATCAAAGGACATTGATTTATAAATCCAGAGCAGAAAGATACCTGGAAATCACACGGAGTGCTTCCAAATAATCCACAGGCCACAGAAGAAATCATTGGGACAGTTAAAAGCTGCACCGATATATATGAGAATGAAGAATCATGTATGAGATTGCAGAACCATATATGAGAATGAAGAACTAGGTATGAGAATGACAAGTCATGTATAAGACTGAAGAACAAGAGCTTGTAGACTGTTTAGAGTCTCAGGTCATGGTCTGGCATCCACCTGCAGACAGAAGTGCTGTGTTTCCTCCCTCACTCCCGCCGGTGTGCTTGGAACACACATAGAACCCCTCCCAGTGTGCCCACCAGGCATGGTGGACACCAAGCATCATGGGTCATCTTTTCCTTGAGTCTTCCCATCCAGTTTAAGAATTGGAGTGGGTGTTGGAGTCTTCCCAGCAGCTTATCTACTTTTGACTGCTCCTTTGGGAGCTCCAGCTGCTGATAAGGCAGTTTATTCAGCTTTGCATTTCACCCTCTCTTTTGTTTCTCATTTCTTTCTTCTGTTTTTAAAATATTTTTTAATCCAATTTATTTTCTTTCTTTTTTCATTTTGTTGTGGGGTGGTGTTTGGGGCCATACCTGGCTCTGTGCTCAGGATTGACCCCTGGTGGTGCTCAATACTGGGGTTGGCGACATGAAAGGCCTGCAGCCCTGTTCTTTCTCGTCCCATTTCTTAGAGCAGGCTCTGTACTTATGCTAGTACAGTGCTGAAGTACAGCAGCAGCGTGATACTACTCTGTGCTTGAAATTTCAGAGGAAAGTTAGCATAGGATCCGGACGGAGTGCTTTGATGCACCTAGTAAAGTGCCTTCACTGTATGCTTGGTTCTGCATTTGTACCTTGGGGTTCACTATCACTGTCTTCCCATTGTTCATCGATTTGCTCGAGTGGGCACTAGTAACATCTCCATGAGTCCTGTCACGAGCAAGTGTAACCCAAGGGCATCTGCTTGCTCCAGGGGCAGGAGGAACCTGGAAACCATTCTTCAGGTCATGGAACTGAGGTTCATAATTGTTACTGGTTTTTGGCATAATAGGTAAATAAAACACAAGTAGCTTGCCAGGCTTTGCCGTGTAGGTGGTATAGTCTCAATAGAAGGCTTTCATCTTGAGCATTTACTGATGAAACTTAAAGGGGGAAGATCAGGTTTTCTCTTGGATGGAGCTCTGAGGAACTATGGAGTTTGGATGTTGAGAATGACTGACTGCATGATGTGTGGTTTGCTCTGGTTTCTTGCTAGGCTTACTGGTACCAGTTAGAACCTGTCTAGAACTGTATACAATGTATAAATGTGAAAGATCTTGGGAAGGACCTTATCCTAAAATCAGCATTCTCTAAGAATATCGCTGCAGCCACTATGGGTCTGGTGTGGGTGGGTCTCTCTTCCAGGGCTACTGGC
This sequence comes from Cryptotis parvus, assembly GCA_021461705.1. Taxonomy (NCBI): domain Eukaryota; kingdom Metazoa; phylum Chordata; class Mammalia; order Eulipotyphla; family Soricidae; genus Cryptotis; species Cryptotis parvus. The sequence continues at coordinate 20,033 of JAJIBD010018748.1, read as the reverse complement.
ATGGAGGCGGAGGAAAGGGCAGGGCCCAAAACTCCACTCCGAGTCTGGCCAGCGTGGTCTCTCCCCGCCCATGAGAGCAAACCCTTGGAGCAATGTTGGACTCGGCCAGGGGCTGGCCGAGCCCTTTTACCGGGAGGTCAGCTCCATGGGTTGCTTCCCACATGGGGCCGGCCGAGCAGCGCAGCTGTGGGTCTGAAGTGACCCACCTTGGGGTTGTATTTTAGAAAAATGAAACTGCAACGGTGTATGGCAATGGGTTCGCTGATGCCTGGGGGGAGCAGATGGCAGTGGGGAAGGAGCACTGCTGAGGAAGAAACGGGAAGGGTGGGATCTTGGAGCCCAGAAGTCTGTCCACCAAGTCCCTGGAGTGATGGAGCGTAGTCTGGGGGATAGACTCCTTCTTGATAGTGGCAGTCATGGAAACTAGAGACAGCTTAAGGGGACAAAGGGGCAGAGTGGGGACTCGACCCTGGGTCTGTGTCCAGGTTTCAGAAAGACAGAAATATGGATGCTTATAAGAAGGCCTGCAAGGCCAAAGAGAAAGCTCAACTGGCTGGAGCACACAAGTAGCATATGGGAGCCCCGGATTTAATCTTTGACTCCTCATAGTCCCCAAGTGTGATCAGGCAAGGCTCCAAACCAAAATTTTAAATTACAAATAAAAAAGGAATATGTGAATGAGCGCCAGGAATCTGTGTGTTTATTGGTGTGGACAATGAGGTAGACCTGTGCGTGCAGGAACCTTGGAGGCTTGAGCATGGAGTGGAACATTTGCTTTTGTTCCATTGTTTGTTCTAAGTATCCATGTTGGAACTTAAGGAGAAAAGACTTTGAGGGGGAAACGGCCTTTTGAAACAGCAAATCGTCTAAGTCAGTTTTCCTAACAGTTTGCATTCCCCTTTGTTTTTCAACAGAAAGAAACCAAAGGAATCATCTCATTGAAAGTCATTCCCAGTCAGCAGAATCGTCTTCCTGCACTGCAGGTACATGGCACCTTCGAGCTGTGAATTAGGCAGGAGGAAAATGCAGTGGGCACTGACCATATGAAAAAATACCCAGTCCTACTAGGCATCAAGGAATGTGAAACAAAGCACATGAGTGACACCGGTTTTCAGCAAGCAGATCGGCACCTATTGTGAAGAGCTTTAGAAGGAAGCCTGGTGCTGAGTAGTGGATGGGCATTAAGGGAAGGAGCTGCAAGGCTGCCCTGTCCACAGCCCAGTCTGGAGGGAGCTGGGTCCCCCCGTAGCCCACACTCTGCTACTTGCTAGAGGAGAAATGGGTCAGAGACTGGGAGAAGGAGGCTTTACCAGTCACTCCTGAAGTTTCTGTTTACTCCCTTTCGTGTTTGTGTTGTGTAGGGGCCTCCTGAGCAGAGCTCAGAGACTTGAGGCCAACCTGCATGATATTTGGCCCCACGGTTCAGTGCTGGGGCCTGCAGGGCTATGCGTAGAGGTGCTCAGGGGATCATCTGGTAGTGGGATCTAACTCTGGTCCCGCACATGTGCTGAGCTGTTTGCCTGGCCTGTTTTCATCACCTTTCTTAGTGAACTTTGGAAGCATGCCTAGGGGTTTGGGGGCAGGAAGGCTTCCAGCAGGAGTGTAGCATGTGTCATCTGCGAACAAACCTCTGAGTCCTGAGTTTAGGCCCATGGAGAGCTCCCAGGTGTCCCCACATGGTGGGGTTCTTGCACCCATACTTAAAGAGGCTGATAAGAGGCTGCAGGTAGCAGTTCTGGGACTCTGACCCAAGTGTCCACCCTCACCTTGGGGCACATGTTTGGGTGCACACAAGTGTGCATTTTGTTTATTATCTATTCATTTATCCATTCATTCATTCATTTGTTTGTTTGTTTATTTATTTATTTATGGGTCACACCCAGTAATAGGGGTTACTCCTGGCTCTGCACTCAGTAATTACTCCTGGTGGTGTTCAAGAGGACCATATGGGATGCCAGGAATCGAACCCGGTCTGCCATGTGCAAGGCAAACACCCTATCTCCTGGACTACCGCTCCAGCCCCCAAGTGTGCACTTTGGATACATTAGAGGTCCATACATCTTGGCTGAAACTGGCTGACCTTTTCCCAAAGTCCTTAGCCCTCTTGCCAAGAGCAGCGTGAGTTTCTGGGGCCCTATGCCCTCCCATCTCCTTGCCCTTGGATTCTTGGTGGTAGCACACTGTAAGTTGATTTGTATCACTCTGGATAAGGAGAAAAGAGGCAGCTTCTCTTTGAACCCCATTATCTGGCTGCCCTTCTGGAGAGAAGCATCCTTTAGTGGATTTGGAGGAATTTGTAGGCACCGTGCGCTGGTACAGGCAGACCCTTTGACCTGTGTCCCGCTGTCTGTTTCTGTTTGCCTGGGGGCTGTTCAGTGAGTTGGGAAATGCCTTTTTTCCTGGCAGAGCTGTATCTGCTTTGTTCTGAACTAGTGGAGGGCAGTTTGCTCTGCCGCACGCAGCGCTGCACGCGCATGTGTGTAAGACAATTTTTTAAACGGGCATGTTCTTTATTTTATTTTATTTTTTAAGTATTTGCCATTTTATTGCTTATGTTTTTTAAAGTATTTTATTATACCACTGTGAGATATACAATTACAAAGATATACAATTAAAAAGTTCATATTTGGGTTTTGGTCATACAGTGTTCCAGCACCCATCCCGCCACAAGTTCCCATCTCCCACCACCAACTACCCGTTCCCTCCCCCCTCCCCCAGCCCGCCTCCATGGCAGGTTCTTTATTTCTTTCCCTTATTCTTTCTTTCTCTTCATCTTCCCTTCCAGACTATGGATTACAGAACATACATTAAAGGGTTGTCATGTGTATCTTTTTGCCTCTATTTAATGCTCAGTTCTAGGTTGGTAGTAGTACCCTCAAAAATTGTTAGCACACTGTTCCATTTTCTGTCTTACCTAGCCTCTGACTAATTTTTTAAACGGGCATGTTCTTTCTTAGCTTCTATCTCACTGGCCCCCTTTCAGTTTTGTGCTGTAAATTATGATTTTTAGGGCTTTGCTGAACGTGATGAAGCCATTCACCTAGTGCTAGGGTCAGTGCTGAGCCCAGCTGCCAGGACGGGCTGTGCCCTAGACATCGTTGGCAGGGGGCTGCATTGCGCCGCATCTTTAAAGAACCGATGGTCATTTGTGGATCTTCCCAACTTCATTTTCTTTCCCTTGTTTCTGTTTTTCTTTCTGTTCTTGGAATTGCACCCCTAATCTTCACACCAGAGCTCCCTGTGGGGAAATTGAGATCATTTGTTGAAAACCAAAAATTGGTTTTCTGTGCATGAATAGTGAATTGGAAGTGCTAGACTTGTGTTCATTTTAGGCAGTCTCATTTCTCATTCTGCGCACTGTTGGTACAGGCCGTGAAGGATGGTTGTGGTGTACAAGGGCCAGTGAGTAGAAGGCCACACCTCAACAATTCCCCATTCTGGGATTCAAGGCCATTACCAGTGGTGCAGTGTCATTGAAAGTGGTGGGGAACCTCCTTTTCTCTGTCTTGGAACTGACCACCTATATGTAGAAGTGGTTTGTCAGCTCCGGGGAGCAACTTCTTCAGACCTAGAGGTGCGCTCATCACATTTCACTTTCCAGACTGCGGCTCAAGGCACCCCAGATGTTCCTCATGTGGCTGCTTTGTTCTCAGACCCCTTGGGGCTGCAGACCTTGGTCTTGCCTACTTCACCCTGTCAAGCTCTCTTTGAAAGTCACCACTGCAGTACTTTATTATTATTGTTGATTACTGCTGCTTTTATTATCGCTATTACTGTATTGGTTTGGGGATCTTACCTAGTGCCTGGAGGTCATGCCTGACCCGGCTGATGCCAGGGAGTGAGCCTTCTCTTTCCAAGCCCTATGGTTCTACCATTTTTGTTGCAGTTCTTGTGAGGGGCACACCCAGAAGTGCTGTGGGGTCGTGGTGATGCCAGGCATTGGATCTGGATGCTGGCAGATACACTGGGCTCACCTGCTCCTGGCAATCTCCCCTCTTCTTCACAGATGTTCATGCGGGCACAGTTTGACTATGACCCCAAGAAGGACAACCTGATCCCCTGCAAGGAGGCTGGGCTGAAGTTTGTGACTGGGGACATCATCCAGATCATCAACAAGGACGACAACAACTGGTGGCAGGGCTTGGTAGAGGGCTCCTCCCGCCGAGTCAGCAGGCCTCATCCCCTCTCCTGAGCTGCAGGAGTGGTGAGCAGCTTTGGCGGGAACCTGCTGAGTGGCCATGCCTGGCAGCTGGCCTAAAGCCCAAACCTTCTGGCTGTCATCCTGGGGCCAGTATCCCGGAGGCAGGGCTGCAGGGAGGCAAGTGGGGACTAGGGCAGTGGGGGAAGAACAGTGCACCCTGTTGGCAGGCCCGGCCAGGCGCCTGTGGAAGTGACACCTTAGGGAGCCAGGCCCCATTCCAGAGGCCAGCTGTGGGACAGCAGAGCCTTCAGAGTTCAAACAGGGCCAGAACTTATGAGTGAGGGGCTGGAGTGATAGTCCAGCGGGTAGGGCATTTACCTTGCATGCATCATCCTGACCCGGGTTCGATCCCCAGCATCCCATGTGGTCCCTCGAGCACCACCAGGAGTAATTCCTGAGTGCAGAGCCAGGAGTAACCTCTGAGCAATGCTGGGTGTGACCCAAAAAAGAAAAAGACAAAAAAGAATTTATGAGTGAGAGTGCAGTTAGACTAACACTCCCTCAAAACTGGGCTTGAGGAGCCATACTGGGATTAAGGCACTTGCCTGGCATACGGCTGATGGGTTTTATCCTGGGCACAGTATATGATCCCCAAAGTGCAGAACCAACAGTAAACCCTGAGCACTGCTAAGTGTGGCCCCTCTGAAACAAAATGGAACAAAATTAACTGAATTCCCAAAGTAGTCTTACAGTGTGTCTGCATCATGAGGACAGTACCTGGCACTGTGGCATGAGTTGTGTGTGCATGTGTGCCACAGGGGTGCAGCACGTAGTAACCTGGGTGAGGGTCATCCGTGGCCTGACCAATAACACAATGCTGTTTGTGGTGGGGGACCAGAGTCTGCTGCAAGGAATTGGATGCAGCGCCAGGGGAGGCACAGGAAGCAGGCATGCAGAGAAAAGTGCGCCTACCCTGTGCACCTGCTCCTTGTTGCTCAGTTCTGCCCAGCACTACCCAGTATCTTCTGTGGCCGGCAAGCGAAGGTCAGGAGAGAGGTGTTTGGGTGCCAGGAAAGGAGTGCGCTGATGGCCGGGCTCATCCCTTTCCACAGGCGAGTGGCGAGCATGGTGCAGTCTGCTCCAAGTGAATCACCAAGCTGCAGCCCCCTTCGGGAAGAAGAAGAAGTACAAGGACAAGTACTTGGCCAAGCACAGCTCAAGTAAGAGCCTGCACCTTCCCCACTGGCTGCTCCCCGCAGCCCAGGACTGTAAGGAAGACCCCTGGCCTACCCAGCCCCGAACACTGTAGTCAACTTTCAGCCTTTGCTTGGGGCTCTGGCCTCAATTCCACAGCTGCAGGACTGAGGCAGCTCAGACTAGCATGTCTTCCTGGGAATGAGTCTGAGAGCCTCACACATCCCCTCGCCTTCCAGGGTTAGAAGCAGACTGGAAAGATTAGTGGCTTCAAGCCAATGACCCTAAATATCTGCGTATACTTTTGGCTAAATGAACCTACTGTGTGTTCCTCTATCCTGCTGGGGCCATTCCCCAGGCAGCCAGCTCACTCATGTGTGCGTGTGCGTGTGTGTTGGAGCAAGCACCAGCACAGCTTTTACTTCACGCCTGTCCCCAGTAGCAGTGGAACAGGAGCGAATCCCCGGAGGCCCAGGGTCCATCTCCTGTCCAGGTCAAGGGAACATTGCAAACGCAGCAGAGTTTCTTCAGACTTCTTTCTATCCTACCTTCAGCACCTTCTTTACCCCCTCCCTTTGGGAAGCCCCCTTCTCTCAAAGGCTTTGTATTTGCCTTATTTGTTTATATTACACAATGAAGGAGACTCCTGGTATTTCTTCCCAACTAAGTCCATGTAGCTGCAAATGGCCAGTAAGAGCCCATAGAGTGTGTCAGCCATACTCGCTTTCCTGTCATGGCTATTGTATATAGTGCTGCTGTGAACATGAAGGCTTTTAAAATAAGTGTTTGGGGAGCCAGAGAGACAGCTCAATGGACTAGAATGCAGACTTTGTGTGCAGGAGCTCTGGTTTGATTCCAGGCTCCACATGGGCCCCACTGCCAGGAGTGACCACCAAGCACATTTCTTGGAGTAGCCCCTGAGTACCGCCAGCTATAGTCCCAAGAAAACCAAATATAATTATATTTTTGTTTGGGGACATGTCCAGTGGTTCTTGGGGATTATTCCTGGCCCTGCACTCAGGAATCCCTTCTGGTGGTCCTCAGGGGCCCACATGGGGTATTGGAGATTAAACCTGGGTTGGCTGCATACGAGGCAAGTGCTGGCCATACCTATTGTACTATCTCTCTCCTGGCCCCATATACTACTTTTAATGAAAGCAATAAAACGATGTCTTCATAGTCTTCAGATAAATGTGTAGAAGTGGCATTGTGGGTCAACAGGCAGTTTGAGTCCTAATGTTTTGGGGAACCTCCAGACTTTTCCTCAGGGGATGCCCCTCACCCCACAGCCTTGCCAGCGTCTGTTGTTACCTGCCCTCTTGGGGATAGCCATTGTCACTGGTGTAAGGTGATAGAGTGCTTCTCTTGGCATTTCCCTGAAAACTGGAGATGAGGAGGATTTGGGGCAAGAACAGCACTAGAAGTGTCATGAGTGGCCAAGTGGCATGCTTGGGGGGCTGGAGCCGAGGGAAGCATCTGGATCGAAAATAGACAGTGGGAGAAAACACAAGAATGGTGGACTCTGAGGAGGAGACTGTGGGGACCCCCAGTGAGAAACATGTTGAGTCTGAAGAAATCACCCCAGGAGCCACACTGAGTTCAGATGGACGGGGCTGGGGAAGCGGGCAAGCAAAGCCTACAGGGCCAGGCTGGCGCAGACTTTGTTGCTCTCTGGCAGTGCCCTCCACACCTGCCACTCTCACTGGGCACAGTTAGGTTGGGATGCTTTGCCCACACACTCAGCAGCGTGCTGCCAACCCGAAGTTTTCCAAACTGAAATGGAATCATGGGCTCTGTGACTTACAAGCCCGTCATCACCTGTCTGCAGAGAGCCCCACACCCACCCACGCCCTCAGCCCTAGGAGTGAGCGGCTTTGCTTTCCTGTCTCTAGTTTTTGACCAGTTGGACGTGGTTTCCTACGAGGAAGTTGTCCGCCTGCCTGCGTTCAAGAGGAAAACTCTGGTGCTGATAGGTAATGCCACACCATCCTTCACCCTACCGAACACCCCTGGAGGAGCCACCTTCCCACTGAAGAAGATGAACCCTTTGCTGAGTTTGAGCTTGGACTGAACAGGCTGAGCCTTTTGTCTGGCTGGTTGGCAGCTGGCCTGAGGCTCTACTTTCGACTGTGTATGGGAAGCTCTCTGGTGGCAGTTGGATAAGGGGCAGAAACCGCCATCTCCAGAGCTGCCCGACATACCAGTGCCTGTCAGGTGCTTTGGGAACAGGTGTTACAGAACTGGCAAAGTTCCCAGCAAAGACACTGGTTTCCCTTCCTTTCTGCTTACCTTGACAAGCAGAGTTGTCCACGTGGTGGCCAGCTCCTTACTGCAGGCAGTCCCCAGGGAAAGAAATGGAACCCTCAATGGGACAGGGACTTCTGGCTTCTCTTCTCCACGTTCCTCTCTCCCTCTGTAGGAGCCAGCGGCGTGGGGCGCAGCCACATTAAGAATGCCCTGATCCGCCAGAACCCTGAGAAGTTTGTGTACCCTGCCCCATGTGGTAGCCCGGGGGGCTTGGAGAAAAGTAGGAGCAACACTGTTTGAGTTTGGTGTTCAGTTTTGCAGCCTGTGATGATTAAAGCCAAATACAACACGGAGAGACAGGACAGGGTTCATGATGTGTGCCTGGCCACGACCATAATTAAACCTTGAGCATAGTTGAGTGTGGCCCCCCATACCAAAATAGTTGAAAAAACAACAACACTGGAACACTGGCCCTGGAGAGGGCACAGCGGTAAGATACCTGTCAGAAGTAAGACAGGATACGTCTGACCCAGATTCCAGCCCCAAGCACTGCTAGGTATGCCCCAAAAAAACGAAAAACAAAAATCAACGACAGGTAACTTAGAAAAATTGTGTTTCCCTCAACTAGCTGATAAGGTGCCCACCCTGCCCTCTTGCTCTCTGCATTCCCACTTGGGAGCTGAGACACTCCAATGGTGTGAGTGAGACAGGCCCCTTGGTGGCTCCTGGCCACAGTTCCAGTGCCTGAGACCACGGAGGCTGGGGAGAAACGCTGAGATGCAGTATATGGAGCATGTGCTCAGGCTCCCGGAGGCCGGAAATCGCCCTGCTTTCAGCGAACAAGGAGTACCTCTGTCCAATGGCACCTGAGGCTCCTGCTGCTCCTAGTTTGGTCCAGCTCCTACCAGGGAGGCCCCACACTTCAGGAAATATTGCTTAGCCCAGCAGCCCTTTCTCAGGCACCCGGTTCCCACTTCCCTGGCCTCTCCAAACTCGCTTCTGGTCCCTTCCAGTCCTCCCAGTGGTGCCTCTAGGCTCATGCCCTGACTGCCACTGAGTTTTTGGTTCGGTTTTGGACATACCCGTGGCTGACTCCTGACTCTATATTCAGAGCTCACTCCTGACAGGCTCGGGGACTATCTGGGATGCTGGAAATCAAACCCAGGTCAGCAGCGTGCAAGGCAAACGCCCTCCCCGCCATGCTGTCATTCGGGTCCTGACACAATTTTTAACTGCATTCCCACTTGGAAGATCCTGGGGACACACGGGGTTCCTCTGGGCCCTGGCCAATAACTGTTGCTATAGCCTAGAAAGGCACAAATAGTTCTGGTGACCGGTCCAGACAGCAGGGGAGCAGGGTGAGATCATGTATTCGCCAAGCAGTGAGGCTGCCTCAGCTGCGCATGCGCTCTGCATGGTGGGCGTGTTTGCGGCCTCCCGGGAGGGACTGCTGGTGACCAAGTGGGCAAACACGAAGGACTCAGTGACAGGCCAGAGGACAGGTTTTGGCTGAAGTTTGGGCTGAGAACACTGGTGACTCCCAGGAGAGCGAGGGTGCGACAGGCGGGTTGGGCGCACGTGTCAGGAGCACCGCGGCATGGTCCGAGTAAACATGGGGGCTACCTGTTGAAGGTGTTGGCAACTGGGGACGGTGAGTGCAGGGTGCAGGGAAGGAACTCATCTTAGTGGCCGGGATGGGGTGCACCCGGGACAGGGGCCTCGCACCCGCACCCCTGTAGCTACTGGTTCCACTCTGCACAGACACCACACGACCCCCAAGAAGGGGCGAGGAGGACGGAAGGATTACCATTTCGTCTCCACGGAGGAGATGACGAGGAGCATCTCTGCCAACGAGTTCTTGGAGTTCGGCAGCTACCAAGGCAACATGTTTGGCACCAAATTCGCTACAGTGCTCCAGATCCATGAGCAGGGCCAGATCGCCATCCTGGACGTAGAGCCCCAGGTGCCAGGCTTGCCCGTGCAGTCCCACTGGGTGTGAGGGCGGGGCCGAGGGACGGAGCTGAACGACCCACCTTCTCTTCCTTGCTTTCTCCCCAGACTCTGAAGATCCTCCGGACGGCTGAACTGTCACCTTTCATCGTGTTTATTGCCCCCACGGACCAGGGCGCTCAGGTGGGAAAAGAGTGGAGCATGGGGGCAAACTGGGTTGCTGCTCTCCCACCGTCATTCTCGCACACGTGTGCAAGTCACGTGGGCGGCGCACCATCTGGGGACAGTCACAATGGCGCATGCATGTGGGGCAGGAACGCGGAGGTGGACAGGCTGACGGGAGGGACGGGGGAATTCTCCCTAGTTCCCCACCCGGTCCAGCCTTGAACCAATGAGGAGTCCCTCTGATGACCATTTTCCACCATGGTAGCTGTAATCCTGCCCGAGTAGCATTGCCCACAGGTGAGAAATTGCAGCAAGAGGAGCTGGGAGAGGAATCCCCCAGCCTGGCTGATTCCCCTCTGCCTCTGGTCCCTGGACCAGCAGGGAAATCAAGCTTCATTGTGCACGCACACTTCTCTGGATTTACGTTAGAACTGCTTGGTCCAAGTTTCCAGTCCCGGGTTACTGGGTCCTCGCCCCAGAGTACCCCTGGATCTTGGGCAGCAAGTGGGCTCAGTGTCAGCTGCCACCCTCCTGCTCTCTCCTGCAGACGGAAAGCCTGCAGCGGTTGCAGAAGGACTCGGAGGCCGCCCGCAGCCAGTACGCGCACTATTTCGACTTGTCACTGGTCAATAACGGTGTGGATGAGACCCTGGCCAAAGTGCAGGAGGCCTTCGAACAGGCATGCAATTCTCCACAGTGGGTGCCGGTATCCTGGGTCTACTGAGCCTGTCTGTCGGTCCATTCCCCTTGCTTCAGCTAGTTGTCAGCCACCTGCTCTGCACCTCTAACTAGGACAGCCTCAGTCTCACGTGACTCCGGAAGCACAGGCCTGTTCTTCCTTAGCCAAGGGCTCCTCGAGTCCATGTTGCAGGAACACCAGCTGGGCACCACTGCTGGTCAGCATGGTGCCCAGGAGGAAGAGTGGAACCATCCCTCCAAAACCTTTGCTCCTTCACCTGCAGTTCACTGGGTGCTTTTCCTTCCCTGAAAGCCTTTTGACTACAACTCTACGAGCTGCTCCAAATGTCCTGTCTGCTCCAAAGCAATAAAAGTGTTGAAATTAATGTCTAGTCCTGTATTTCTGAGTGCCCTCTCAGGCCTGGCTGTGACAGCACAGGCTATGTGGTTCTAGTTCCAAGCTGATGAATTTAGAGGGGGTATAGCTGTGTCTGCCATGTGGAACCTGCATGTCCCACTGGGCCAGGTAGGGCTCACTGCTTATTTTGTCCCCCCTAGGGGCTAGCTGAGCCCTGCCCCCTCTCATCAGTGGCTCACTCTAGCTTGAGAATTGAGTTTTTACATTTCTGCACCTGGCTGGTCCGATGAATGGGTTTGGAACAGAACATGCTTCCACTTAGCCCTGCCCCTCTAGTCTCCTGAAAGCAAGCACCGGCTGAGACCCTGGGGTGTCCATGGAAAAGTTCGACTTTGAAGTCAGGGGTATAGCTTGCTCTCAGGATCTAGGCCACCTGGAGACACCTTCACTTTCCCCACACCCCACATTGAGGCTTCCTTGACCAGACTCCCATTTATCTAGTCTGTTATACTTGATTCCAGATCCCCAAGGTGAATGCTCAAGGATGAAGCTAACCAAGGATGCCACTTGCAATGTCAGAGATTCCCTAGGCTTTGAATGTTCACCCATAAACAAACCCCCGCAGGAATACTTAAAAAACTTTAGTTGATTAAGTCAAAATGACAAGCGCCTTCTCCCAGTAACATTTCTTCCTTTAGCAGTTGACAAGGGTAAAGGAGAACAGGGGAACTGTGGCTTGTGGGGTGATGCTAGCAGCCCAGCCTGAGCCATGTGCTCAGGGCTGGGCACCCAAACTTGACAACGCACACACGGAGCGTTTGTCACCCCAGAACCACACACCCAGAAATGTGGCCATGTTCCTCACAGAAGGGTGAACACTTCCCGCACCCCAGGAGCATTCCTCAGTCTGTTTCTTTAGGTTATCAAGGGGCTCCATACCATTTCACTGAACATCATTTTTACAAGCTTCAAATCAAGATGGGGGCATGGACTAGATTGTGCCAATGGTGCCCTGAAATAGGACGGGGTGGGCTGGCCCCAGCAGATCTGATCAGCGAAGTCTCTCAGTGGCTAGAACGTGCCAGAACGTCGTAGGTCCCATGCCCTCAATAACCAAAGGAACTGTTTTCAGTAAGGCTTTCGCTTTCTTCTCCAGGCTGGGCCCAGCGCTACTCATAAACCACTTCTGCTTTGATTTTCTTCTTCTTCTTCTTCTTTTTCAAGCCGTCACTGTCCTAGGAAAGGGGGAGGGGGCAAACATGCTCAGCAGTAGGCCAGCAGTCCGCACTCCAGGCACTTGGGCTGGCAGGATCTAGGAGGGTTTGGGGCCAAAGAACCCACCCCAGCCTTAAAGTGTTCTGGCTTTCTCTGGGAGAGCTGCCTTGCCTGGCGCGCACCACTGCCCGCCTACTAGCCACACCAGTATACAGGGCAGTGACCTCTGGGCTGGACTGGGGAACCAGCCAGGTCTAAGCGGTCCACGGGCCCTGCACATGCCCCTACATACCCCATCTCCTGGCTCATCTGCAATCTCCACAACTTCCTTGGCCTTCTTGTCCTTCTTCTTCTTCTTTTCCTTCTTGACCACCTCTGTAGGTGCTGGGGAATCATCACTTTCACTCTCCGCTCCGCTGAGGAAGACAGAAGGATTGTGTCAAGTTTCTGGTCAACTCCTTTCCCACCTGAGGACTCCCAGCTGGTTGCTCTGGCCACACCAGGGAGACATGCAGCAATAAGAGCTAGGGCATCATGCCTGGTCCTGTGTCGGCTGTCCCCCTCACCAACCCCAGGCATACAGGGAGGAAAACCGAGGTCATTCACCTTCTGGACCTTCCCCTCATCAGTAACCACTGGTGTGGCTGCCACTGCTGCAGGTGCTGCCTCTTTCTTCCCAAGTCGCTGCAAGAGAAAAGCAGGAGGCAGAGTGGTGAGGGGGCTACACAGTGTCCCCGCTGCAAGCATGTCTGGCAAGTCTAAAGCCACCAATAAGCACAAGCTAGGCAAAATGCAGAGCTTACCACTCACTGTTGCAGACTGACTCCCTCTAGAGTTCCCCAAGCCAGACTAGAAAGGGATGACTGTCTGCGGACAGGCCCAGCCACCCTTGGCTGCCCGCCGCCAGGCTCACCTGTAGTCCACATAGTCCTGGGTCCATGAGGCAGGGGTGCTGTCTGTAGGCTTGCCATGCTTATCCAAGAGCCCCTGCTTTATCAGAAGCTTCTTCTGACTCGCCTGTGGCAGGGTCCCAAGGTCAGAGCAGTGTCATACCAGGGTGGTGCCCACAAGGAGGCTCACTCCTGTGTGAAGCCTCCACAATTCAGCCTCTCTCCAGCACACACCCCCCAATGGGGCCAGCCATGGTGACTAGACACAGGCACAGCACACACACACACACCAACCCTGGGACTGACAACTGGCCCCCACCGATAAACACATCTGGCACACCCAGCCCCACTGACCTTGGGACCTAAGCCCCACTTCCGAGGATAAGTGTCTCTCTCCATGATCACTCGCTTGATCTTGGCCACGATGCCATGGTCACAGGTGGATATCACTGCCGTGGTCATGAGTGCAATGGCTGTAGACATGGAAGTTCAGAGAATGGCTGCAGGGTCAGGCTACACCCCCCTAAAAAGAGACCCTGTCCCATTGACAGCATCCCAGCTTCTACTAAGGATGTGCTTGCAGAGAAAGCGCTCCACCGTGGAGCTAGCTTCTCAAAGTCCCAAAACGTAACTACCAAGTGCGGGAGCAACTGCATCACCTGACCTGCACCAACTCCCATGGGATCCTAGCAATGTGGGGAGTGGCCCTTAGTCCCCTGAGCAACTCTAGGGAGGCTCTAAGAAAGAACCAAAGACAACCACAGCAAGCTCAACGCTATAGGCATGCACCATAGCACATATCAACACCTCAGTGAATCAGGGCCACTCAGTTCCAAAGGTGACCCCAAGGCGCAGACCCTGATTCTGTCTGGGGCAGCAGCCAGATGGGGAGACCCCTTCACTGAGTGCCCTGCCTCAGGCTTGGGGCTCAGCTGCACACAGGGAATGGAATGCACTTTGGGGCTGGAGGGCTGAAAGGATAACCCATCCATTTAAGATGACAATGAGGCCAGAGACTGACCTATGCAGATGGCCTCCCCCTTGGTAGTAATGACCACGATCTCCTGATTGACCTCGATACCGTCCTCATAGCGAAGCACACCCGGAAGCATGATCTTAGCTCCATAGCAGATGGCATTCACCTGTAGAGATGACACCCCCATGAGGTCTCCCACCCCCCCCCACATTGGCACAAGGGGGCCAAGGCCACTGGCTGGGCCTTGACCCCCAGCCCGAAGACAAAGGGCCCAGAAGGTTGGAGCCACCCACCATTAACAGCAGCCTGGCACACACAGGACCTCTGGGAAAGTTAGGCGCCAGTAGGTGCCACGTTTATAGGAGTCCTTGAGTGAAGCTCACTTAGACAATAGGCAATCCTTTTCTTTATAGTGGGGCTGGGGCACACTCAGCAGTGCTTTGGGGGAGCATGAGGTGCTAGGAATTGAACTGTACTCAAGGCCACTGCCTAAAGACCGAATTCTCTCCAGCCCGCTGGGACCAATTTTCAAAGGAATGTTTATTTTCTTCCTAATTTTCCAAGCCTCAGTGACTTCAAATACTGTCAACCAGAGCTTCATGCACCACCCCCATCACCAGTGCCAGCGTCCTCTAAGGGCAGCGCTGAAGTATACTCAGTTATTGGTCACAAACACTTCCATCAACCATGAGGAACCCAGTCCCAGCTGTACCGCGCTGTCCTTCATGACCAGTCGCTTATGCGATGTCAGCAGCTTCTCCAAGGGGAAAATGACTCGCCGCAGGTAGCTCTCGCCCTTGTGGTTGTCATATAGCCACTGCAAAGGCCGAGTACATCATGCATGGTCACCATGTGGTCCTGGAAAATCACCACTGAATGTGAAGCGGAGGCCCACAACTAACTGGCATCTTGCCTAAGCTCCTCAGACTCACACGTGCCCTCTTTTGAGCCCCACAGCTTATTGGATTCCATCAAAACCGGCATTTTAGTAGGTCCAGGAGGAAATGCATTGAGAAATACCTTCCACCCAATCATCTCCTCCAGTCCATGAATTACCATCCCGGAGTTTAATTACCAGAACCACCAAGTCCAAAACTCTGGTTCATGCCTACAGAAGGTCATAAAGCTGCGCAAGCCCAGCAAGGGCAAAGTGAGTGCTGGTGCTCATTCCCCTCGGAACTGCCGTCTCGCCTACCTTTTCACTCATGACTCCAGAGCGGACCCTCCTAAGTTCCTGCATCTGCCCACCGACGCCCAGCAACAATCCCAGGTGCACGCACAGCGTGCGAATGTAGGTGCCGGCTTCACAGCTCACCCAGAAGATCCCTAAGACAGAGGAGAGCAATGCGCACTTTCCTGTGCAGCCATGTCTCCGGCCGAGGACCCCAAAGCTCCCCTTGAGCCATACCCACACCAAGCCCCACAGACATACCTAATCTCCTCTCTGGGTCATACTCAAGCATCTTGCTCGTAGATGGTGCGCACCGAGCTGCCTCTTGACTGCAGCTATCAGAGGGGGTCGCTGGAATAAGGCACCTGTCAGAGTTTCCAGAGCCTGAAAGCAAAGCCAAGATTCTCAAGGCCTGGCCTCTTGTGCAGCATCAAAGGGCCCATCTGCAGAATGTGAGGCCAAGAAGGAGACACGAAAGGTTTCGTGAAGTCACATATGGTCTGAAAATGGCCCTAATTCATTTATACCCTCGAAGGTGCACTTACCCCCGAAAGCTGGCTCCCCTTCAATAGCATTGTGCAGCCGGACAATCCCCACATACTCTTTGCCTGGAAAATGACCAAAGAGTAGTCAGGCGCGCCGCTGAGTTTTCTGTTCCCCTCCCACAGCTGCTCCTTCCCGTCATGCCCAGCTCGGGCAGCAGGAAAGCAGACCAGTAAGTGCACCTCACGCTACAGTTAACAGACTTCACGGGTGTACTGGGGCAAGGAATGAAGACACACCCCTTAACTGCACAGGAGCCTGAGCAGGGAGACTGGAGAGCCTAGCACTGGACTTGGCATGGCAGTACATCTTGCCCCTGGCACGCCAAGAAGTGGATGGCCAGCACACTGGCAGGGCAGAAGGCACACTTTACCAAGAACAGTCCTGAGCAGAAACTCTACCCCCACACACTCCTAAGAGCTCAAGTGTAGAAGGGAAAAAGAACAGAAGAGAAAGTATCTTGCTCGTACCTGCGCTCTGCTGGGACTTCACTAAGCGTGTGGCTCGTTCTATGCAAACGATTAAACAGCCAGTCACTTTGGGGTCCAGTGTACCACTGTGGCCCGTCTTTTCAACTCAAGTATCCGTCGGATCCAGGCTACCACCTCATGGGAAGAGGGATTGGAGGGCTTGTCGAGATTAATGAAACCTGTTCTAGAATGGGGAAGAAATGACTTGCGCCACTGGCTCAGTCACAAATGAAAACCACTCTGCAGCCTGGAAAATGCTGATAGCAGGGCAGGTTCCACATTGAGGGTGCCTGACCTGCATGCAACGGAGCTGGTTGATTGATGGCACCACACAGGGTCCCCTGTGCCCACCAGGAATGAGCATGGAGCCAGAGAGCAGAGCCAGGAGTAAGCTCTGAGCACCACTGGGTATGTCCTCCAAACCAGCAAGATGCAGTACAGGTATAAAAGGGCTTCAAAGGCACTGGCTCCCCCAAACTCTTACCTGATGTAGTCCCCAATCTCCCTCTTCAGAGGATTTGAACCACAGGGAAGGGGGTGTAGTGTGCTGTCCTTATATTTAGCTTATCGAAATTCTAGAAAACAATCATACAACACAGGAGAAACATGGTAGGCCAGTAACAGGTCAAACAAAGCAACACCATCAGCGATGGCATGGCTGGCACCCTGGGTTGTAAAATGGACATCTACTCTCACACTTCACTGCAGTGACAGTCCTTAGACTAAGCCTCTTTATACACTGGAAAGAGGTCCCAGATTACTAATTCCAAGTAATTCCAACAGAATCACCTCCCCTAGAAACTTTCTGGCGTACCATAAAACCAACTGGACCCACACAAGGCACTTCATGAATACGGAACAGCTTTGGTTTCTCAGCAACAAGACAAGTGCACGGACAACTAGGGTATGTGGACGCCTCCTTTCTCTACTCTTCTCTCACTTTAGTGCCTTCCCACTCACCTGA
This sequence comes from Cryptotis parvus, assembly GCA_021461705.1. Lineage (NCBI taxonomy): Eukaryota > Metazoa > Chordata > Mammalia > Eulipotyphla > Soricidae > Cryptotis > Cryptotis parvus. The sequence continues at coordinate 3,071 of JAJIBD010018748.1, read as the reverse complement.
AGCTTGGTCTGCTTCCCCTGGTACTCAGCAGCTAATCTCTTGAACTACCTCCACCCAGGGACCTGAATTCCACACCACCTGGACCTGGTGCCCCGGGGGCCTAAATTCTGAAGCAGCTATTTCAATGGCAGACCCCACTCAGCAGTGCTGACACCCGCAAACCAATCTCATGCTTAGACTCACAATCAGCTCACAATGGTGGTATACAAACAAGGGTACTCCAGCAAATTACTATGTCACAACCTTTTCTAGTCAGCTACCTAGGGAAGTCAGTCACTTGTAACTGTAAAACCCACCTAAGTATCTTAACCTAACGGAGGAGTCAATGATTTCCTCTTAATCTGTTGCAGTCTGCAGCTAAGATGCTATCCTGCATCAGATTCCCTCCTACAGCCCTCAGTTTACCTTCCGATGAGAAGTTCTGAGCAAACAACCACAGAGCGGTTAAATGGCAGGCCACCGACTACACTACGTCTGATCCTAATTAAGTGGCTTCAAAGACCAAGCTCTGGAGCACTGAAGCACTGTCCTAAGCCAAGCACAAGTCACACATTCATGCAGTTCCCCAAAGTGGTCCAAGACCAGAAGCTGAGCAGCAATTTTGAATCTGGACAACTGAGAAGAGGCAACGAACCAGATGGCATTAGGGATGATGCCTGAGATGAAAGCACTCAACTCTTTTCTGATGACTAGAGAAAGCTTTCATCCAGGGAGACAATTCATTTCTACAGAAAGGACAATTCATTTCTATAGAAAGGATGCTCAGCCGAGCACTTGTCATTAACTATTTACAAAAACGAAAATGCCACACTTAGCCCAATTGCCCAGACCTACCTTTAGCAATAGAGGCCAATGAGATGTGTCCAACTGAGCCACTTTGGATTCAGGCTTGATAAGGAATTCTTCAGCGAGTTGTATTTCCTTCCACAGGAGAAAAACTATTAGCAGCCCAGTTCACTGGCAACAAGTCCACAATGCCCAAAGAATTCTCTAGACTCTTGAGGTAAAATAAGGGGCATTCTACAGGTCTGTACTCAGCCTCCAAGGGACAGGAGGCAAAAACGAACACGGTCCCCAGCAGGTAATGGGAACCAGTCCAGCGGAGGAGTGGGGTAGGGGCAAAGTGTTTCTACTAAGAACCACCACCAATCGCGGCCTGTGGCGGCGGGCCCTAAAAGACTCTGCTAGTGGGCGCGAGTGAAGCATTTCTCTACTCACAGCAACGTCTTCCTCAGGTACTGTCGACTTCCGCTCCTTTTTCTTCTTGTGCTTCTTCGGCACCGCACAGACTGAAAAAGCAAACCGCCAGCACTGAGTCTTCCCGCGTGAAATCAAGGCAGCTTGTCCAAGCTCGACCAGGAGCGCGGGGGGGGCGGGGGGGAGGAAGGAAGGGGGAATCCCCGGCGTGGCCCAGAATCAAGCAATCGCACGTGTCGCCTCCATTCCGCCTCACCACGTGGCTGTGGCGGAGCTGAACTAGTCGCAGAAGCTGCAGCTCGCCAAAAGTTCCACACGCGACGGTTTGCCTGTCCCCACAGCTGTGGCCTCCGGCGCCCTCCAGCCCCTTCCCTCCCGTCGGCACAGGGGGCCGGGAAGCGGCACAGGCAGGGGGCTCCCGCTGGGCGGGCTCCCAACGTCATGTCTCCCCCGAGGCCCTCTCGAGCCCCGGCCCACCCCTGCGGAGCTCTGGTCGGGAGGCAAGGTCGCCAGGAGGCCGGCGGTTGCGGAGCTGCTCAGGGGCCACGGGGTCTGGGGACGAAATGGGCCCCTTCACCGTGGCCCCAGGCCACGCTCTCCCACCTGGTGGGGCTGGCCCCTGGCCCGTGGCTCCGGGCACAGCCTGAAGCGAACCCGACTCTCACCTTCCGAGTCCGCCATGTTGCCCCGCACGGACAGCTAACCGCGTGTGCCAAAGCAGAGAAGCCAGCCGGACCCCTTAAGCCGCCGCCGCGCCGTCAGGCTGCGCCGCTAGGAACCGCCCCATCTGTGCGCCGCCTGGTGCGTGCAGAGGGGCGGGACCAAGCCTGAGGCGCGCGGGCCTCTAGAGCAATCTCATTGGCTGGCGCATCGGCGCGCGCTTGCGTCTGGGCCCCTCGCCCCGCCCACGGCGGCCCTGGCTGGCAGCGCATGGGCAGTCAGTCCAGTGGGCCGGCTCCTGTGGGCGTGGGCGCGGTGCTCCTCGTCTCGGCGGGAAGAGTCAGTTCGTCGGGACTTCTCTTCACAGGATCTCTTGTGTTCCTCAGCCGACCCTTTAAGATGGACTCAGCCTCGCTCCCTTTTGAAAAGGGAGCTACTAGGGAACAGAAAGGTAGACAGCCGTTGCTTGTGGTTCCCGTTCAGCGAGAGGCCCTGGCCAATAGGAGTAGAGTGCGAGCCATCCTGTGGGGAGAAAATGGTGACGTTGATTCTGATAGCGAAATTTTGTAGCTCACTGAATCCAAGGTATTCTTTCAACGCATAAGCCGCGGGATGCTCTGGGCGATTTTCATTTCGTGTGTCATCTTTCCTTCTGTTTTCACTCTCCTTTGGAAACATTCCACCGCCGCGCTGCCATGTCACGTGCTCAATAGCCACAGGTCGCTCGCTGGCGGCAGCCGTTTTGAATGTCCAGGAAGTAGCGGCACCGGAGGCTAGTATTCTACTCTTCAGCACTGTGTTCTTAATCCTAAACCTGACACTTTCGGTGGGAGGGGCTTCACTTCCGTAGTGCTGCAGGAGTGCAGCAGCCCTGGGGATTGAACCCGGGCTCTGAGTGTAAAACCCACATACTTTACAAGCACTCCACCCTTTTGAAACACATCGGGGACCCTACAAATGACACTTAGATTTTCGGTTTATTTTGGTTCGGGAAGACATCTGTCAGAGCTCAGGGATCAATCTCGCGCTGCTAGGCAAAGTGCATGGCAATCCACCTAAAGTCTATTTCGTCCCAATCCCAACTGAGCCTTTTTCTTTACTTGGTTTTTTGGGTCTCACCTTGTGACTTACTACTCAGGGATCACTCCTAGGACTGCACAGGGGAGGGACTGTCATAGAGCTGCCAGGGATTAAACTGGATTTGTCTGCATGTG